>JAADYS010000010.1:0-13333 GCA_012931995.1 Fusarium albosuccineum | reverse complement strand
GTGCTATTTATCCAGCTTCTACTATAACAAAGAACACAGTATTTTACCATGTTCGTCTAAAGAGTGAAGGACCTTGGGTGAGAACATGCTTCCTAGTCTCAGGCATAACACCGAGGCGAACCATGCCGGCTTTGTTTGGCAACCCCCTAGTGTCCTCCTTTCTTTCTATCTAAATCTTCACCTCTTCCTGACGTCTCTTAACCTGAAACTGTAGAAAAGGGTCACCGCTGAGGGTAAAACCATGCTTGTATACCTGCGGTGACTTGTCGCCCACCAACTCCCAATCGTACTTCATGACAATGTGAATAAGAGCAATCTTAATCTCGTTGGCTGCAAAGAAACGACCAGGGCAAGCGTGTTTGCCATGGCCAAAAGCAAGATGGTCTGGACCCGTCGACACGAGCAGCGAGGCGTCGTGCTTGACCGGGTCGTCGCGCATTTTGTAGAACCTATACCCATCCCATTGATTCGGGCTAGAATGAACGTCGGCGTTCCACATTCTGTGAGATGAGACGGCGAGACCTGTGTTCTTGGGGATTTTGGTGCCGTCTGAAAGCGTCATATCTTCAAGCACGAGGCGTTGCATGGATACTAGTTCGCCGATTCTCATTAGTTCTCGTGCAAGTAAGAGTTCTTTGTGACTTACCAAGTTCTGTGGGTTTCATGCGCTGGCTTTCCTTGATGACACTATCCAGAAGCTTCATCTTTTGCAATGCAGACTTGCTCCAACCCTCCTCCTTGAGGACCGAGGCAATCTCGCTCCGTAAAGGCTGCAGGATATCCTGGTTTTGCGCAAGTCTCATCATGACCTCACAGAGCAAGTCGGTGGTCGTGTGGATAGCGGCCAGAGAGATACTGAGCTGCAACCCAGTTGCATCATAAGGGTTACCCTTGGCGGCCTGCTCAAACCATTCAAGGCTATCATCGTACTGCGGTGCCTCCTTTCCCTCAGCTAGGAGCTTCTGCCTAAGCTTTCTTCTGGCATCCATCGTGGGGTCAACAATCTGGCGGGCCTCACGTGCTTGCTCTCGGAGCCTGCGGCAACTCGGGAGGAACCAGTGTACAAAGGGGCGCATGACTCGGGGCCAGGTTTTGATTTCATCGGCGGCGGTGAAGCTGAGCACAGTATACTCGCGAGTAATCCGAAGCCAGTCCTCGTTACGACAGAGCTCGGGACCGAGGAATACGCGCGACGAGATGCGGGCAACGATGTGCAGAACATGTTCTCTCAACGGGATAGTGTGCCAATCTAGGTCTTTTTAGCTTCTCTTCTTCGGAAGTTTGCGTAACACATACCTGACTTGTTGGTGAATCTCTCTTCCAGAACCATAGCCATTTCTTCTGTCAATGGTTCGGTGACCTTGCCTAAAAGTTCATATTAGCCGGCTAAAGCACGTCAAAGTAGATTCGTTGTCATTACTCAATAGCTTGGTAAGATCCTTGGTGACTACGATCTGAACCAAGTTGGAGCCTCCCGCACCCGCTCGAATGCCATCAAAACCAGGCAAATGGGCATGAAAGTTCTTTGCTAGCATCAGTATACTTCTGTTTCGAGACACCAGGCTGGTCAACGTACTCTGAAGGTCCATTCAGAAAAGTCGAGTCGCTTGTCATTTCGAACTTCCTGGGCAAGCGAGGGTGGAAGGACGGTCACGTCTGCTACGTCTCCCGCCAGGCGCATCGGTTTCTCGGGGTTCTTTCTGAACCAGTCCTCGACAAGACCGTGGGCTCGGGACGAAAAGTCTCCTTGTTTGTTCAGTAGTGGAACATTGGATTTGGTGCCTGGGCGATTGCAGTAGAGGAAGACAAGAAAGAGGAGAGATGCAACGGTGTATGCAACAGGGCGAGCTGTGTCCTCGTCAAAGGACGTGACTCCTGTCCAAGAAGGGACGGACATTCTAGATGCAATTTTAAGGCAGTCTATGAAGTCGCTTTTGGTCGTAGTCGGTTTGTGGAGTTGATACTGAAGAAGTGGACAAAAGCAAGTTGATCAGAACAGCTTTTATATGAATCTCAACTTCCCTTCGGACCATAACAACGTCCGCAATCCGAGAACCATCGGCAATCATTTCTAGAAATAAACATGCCGGCGTCGATCACGGATCTTTTTGACAAACCGAGTGAGAGATATATGCAATTATGACTCTGCACGAGATGCCCAGCACGGGTCACAAAATTCCAGGGTCTTATTGTGTAGCTAGCCAAAGAATATGAGTGAAGTGGCATGAGTAGCGGAGCCGGGACGATTCAAGTGGATTCCTTGTGGATATCGGTAGTTGGGATCGCGGCAGGCTTCTTGGATCTCGAAACTCGACCCGGGCTTGACTTGATTCATGCGGTTCTTTTGTACTTGATCTCCCTTGACTCGAGACTGCCGTTAGCCAATCCGAAGTTGCAGGCAGACGTAATATTCATTACCTTTTGATCGACAGGTCATTGCTCCCCCAGTCTGTGGGGCCGAATATCTACAAGCGTCGTGCAAAAGCGCGCGGATCGCGCGCGTTTCACGGATTTCGTACACGAATGCGACGGCTCGGGCTCTTGTAAAGTCCCTGGGCCCAGAATTGTGAGACATTCATCCAAAACTCCGACATGCAATGTGTCTGTAGCTATATCTGTACTTCGTCATAATATGAATCTTCTCTTGATACCAGTGCCTCATCATCAGTCTCTTCCCAACTTACCCTCGCACCCTACCCGTTATCCACATTCTATCAGACATCGATCATTAACACTCTCAACAATCTCAAAGTTATGCCCTTACCTGCAGCTGTAATGGTACGACTCACATGACTGTTGGGATCCACCAGGTCTGCCTAAGCATCTTCGATAATGCCAATACTCAATTCTTGAATGACACAGTAGTGAGCTTGTAGGGAGCAGCTAAACTGGATCAACACCTCTTTTTCCCAGTGCACCCTACACCCAATAGTGATTTAGGAATCCTAGCCTACATACCGCTCGACATAACGGCTCCTGGGCGATCAACGCCAAATCCTAGCTCTGGCGCGTAGGTTTAACACTCGAACCGAGAGTCATCACAGTTCGCGACGATAGCAGGACTAGTTGATACCGACTGGATCGGCGCCCAAGTAGCTTTTAGGACACTATGCCGTTCTTTCATCGGACTATCAGGACCCAGTACCTTCTGTTCCAGCTGCATTTTAACGTCACAGATCTCAAATGTACCTTCGGCAATCTTCCGCAACTTACAAATAAAAGTACCACATGGCGTAAGGAGCGCCTAGAGAGACGTGGTTAACAAGCAAGAGGGGCATTATAGCAGTACTCCGTAGATAAGGTAAGGTTACATCGGAAGTGCGTTACAACTTACTAAAGATGTACCAACCTTCAGCGCGGGTCTTTTAGAATGCCCCCTAAAGGCACCCAGCGCTTATTATCGGGAGGATAACGTCAGAGATCAGATTATATTCCAGACCCTAGTTGTTCAAAAGGGTGGTACGGTCTCGATTGAATACTGACATTTGCTCACATCGATAAGATACTGCGTTTAAAAGGGGTTATCAATGATAATACTCTAAAATAGAAAATGTCAAATCCACTATCCAGCTGCATAATTAGATGAAAACAGTGATAAACAGGGTCAAACTGCAACTCGCAAACCGAAGACGCCATCTGCACCTAAACCTCCCCTGATGCCTACAGTACTATATGAATCCCAAAGTGACAGCCTCAAAGGAAAGTAACAAGGCCAATGACCTAGGTGGTCAAGGGCCAACTGTAGGTGTTGGCTCCATCGCCGTGGCTATTCCACGTGACCTGTCAAGGATTGCCGCGATGCCTTTCATTCATCGACGATGCAAAACTCATAGCACGCCTAGTTCCGGCTCGAAGATCCGGAGCCATAAGACCCATAACCTCTTCCTGCTCCAGAAGAACCACCATAATACTGGCCGTTATGAGGATCACGGCGTGGCGTAGGAGTGTCCATGGAGTTGTAGGTACCATAAGGGGGGTAGGCGGGTCTAGCCGTAGGCTCAGACACAGAAGCGCCAGAGAGATGTGTATCATAGACCCGACGGTATTTTTTCGCCTCTGCAGCTGCACGGTCGGCATATTCTTCGTGATCAGCTCTCTGCCACGCGTCCTCGTAGCCATACGGGTGGTTGACCAAGAAAGCACTACGGGTGCTGGCATGGCTAAACCGACGACAGAAAAAGATGTTGAATTAGCTTCTTCCTAGCTGAATTTGTAGAGCAAACGACTCAAGGATATGTTCCTGCTTCAAATGACTCATTTTAGAAGAAAGACAGACTCGCAAATTCGTATCCGTCGCTGCCCGAGCTGCAGGGCTGACGAGCGTCTGGTGCTGTTGTTGCCTCAATGTGTTGATATTGGCGTCACGACTGCCGGCAACGCTCTGCAGCGTGTTCTTATATTTAGTTATGGAGACGTTAGATTGGTCACACCAGTGACTGTAGGCATAGTAATCACGCCTAACTTCCTCACTGGGATGCCTGCGAGCCGCAGCATCCGCCCCATATATCTGTACACGATTCTCGTCGTAGCTATCAAGCTGAGCATCGGTGAATCTTGGATGAGAATGGAATTCGGGAGACGGGCGACGGGGCTGCTGCTGGTTGGAAGACATTGTGCAAGAAAAGAAGAAGATGAATATAAAGGAACAAGGGTAAGGGCCAATTGCGCGTATCTGGACAGTATTAGTTAGCCAAGAAGTGCCTGTATGATCTGCCAGGTCGGATCAAATACATACTTGAAGATGCAGAGGAGAAGTAAAAAGAGTTGCGCAAATACTCTCGAGTATCTGTACCAAGAGGAAGGACGAAGAGACAAATATGGGTTGCTTCAAGTCTTGTATGCTGTTGAAGGAGTTGTGAGAGGAGTTTGAACATCATGTCAATCACAGAACTTGACGGCTTTATAATTACAGACTGGTGGTCCTCGTGCTGGAATTCCGAGCTCATCCGATGCATATTTGGCGCTGTAAGCTAAAACTCGGCGAGCCAACAGCTACTTTCGAAGTTGCACCCGACCTCAATCAGGTCAGTCCTGCCGCGAACATCATGGGAATCGACCCTTCTGGGTGCACCTACACTGGCTACATGACCAATTAGGGCTCATGCCGCGACTAGCAAGCGCCAAAGGAGGCAGTGCCTGCATACACCTGAGACGAACAGGCTAATTTTGTAGGTCTAGAACATGAATATCATATTGGGCCCAAGATCGACCTCGGCCACGGCCCGGCGCGTAGGCAAATGGTTGGCTAGACTGGTTCCAAGAGCCCAAGCGCGAGGCCAGTCGCGCGGCTATTTGAACTGTGGAGACCCGGCATGTGCCTTATTGGGCGGTACCTTAGGCAGGCACTTGGCCGCTGCTCCGGTTGCCGCGCACGCCTGTCCCCTCACCACTCACGTGTTTTCTGTGGAGCCCCAAGGCAGAACATGGAACTCACTCGACTCTCTACACTTTCACTCTACCCGATCACCAGGTCGCTTCTGCGCGCGCTACGCATTATACCTCATCTTTGTTTTGCAGTATTTACAACTTTCACTATTCGACATGTCCTTGGAACATCTAGCTCCGGAGCTACTGTCCCTCATCTTACAGAACGTCGACTCACCTCGTAACCTGCATCATTTCATTTCAGCGTCACCCGCTTGTCTGAGAACCTTTTTGCAGTCGCCACAGCTTGTTCTTTCCTCCGTCATCAAGAATGCACTCCCCGCCCATATAGTTCAATATGCTCTTGCCACCTTACAAGCCCCCTCAGTTAGCAGCGACATCCCCTCATTCTTGGACAAATGCTTCGACTCTACGACCTCCTTCGACTTCCCTACCAACAAAGCAGACATACTCCAAGTATACCATCTTTACAACCGTTTATCCTATCTTCTTGATGCATATCTAAAACACATGGAGCGACTCGGGCTGGGCGAATCTGTGCTCCTTCCCTCTTTATCTGAGCGCACCCGACTCCAGAGGGCTTTCTTGAGATTTGAACTCTACTGCCGCGTCTTCCCACACCAACGACGCGTTCCCCATGAACCCCCACGCTCGGGCCGTCGTTTTGATGCCCTTGAACAGTTTGGCTTATTCCTCTCCAACTTGACGCCATGGGAGGTGGAGGAGATGTCTTGCGTCGAGCTGTACCTTTCTTCTGTGATTGGAAGATTCGTCGATCAGCTCGAGGAGCAGCTCATCAGTGCCATCATGGCGGCTCCCGGTGTTGTGGTACCATCATCAGCAGCGGCAGGAGCACTGTCGGCAGAGGAAGAAGAACAGCCAACCGAAGGGCAACACAACCAGGAAAACCTAGAGGATTTTAGCGATTTGGATCTTACTAGTCTCTCTCTGTTCTCGCGTGATGGCAGATACCGTTCTCCGGGGTTCATCAGCTACATGACCTCGCTGGGTCTAGACTTCATTTACGAACTGGTCAAGTCGGACGAGAGCAAACGTTCCGAGATGATTCGTTCAAACCATCCCATTACGCGGGAATTTCTACCAGAAGCGTTGGGCCATGCGCCGAGATGGCCGCCTGGATACGAACATGACACCGATACAGCGGATGATGATGCCGCGGATGATGATGACCCGTCTCACAGTAACCTTGGCTACCGTCTATTCAGGAAGAGACCGGATAATGATAGAATTTATGTGGTCATCATGGCTGAGGGCACTTACTACTCACTACTACGACAACTCGGTTACGTCTTCTGGGATGCCAACAGGATACAGTCTCCTGAGGTATTCAAGAAGCTCTCAGAGGCAGAGACCATTCCCCAGAAAGATATTCGTGAGCGATTTGATCGAACGAACCGAGAAACAGCCGAGCACCGACTTAAAGGAGTGAAGCTTCCTAGGGAACAGATGAAAAGGATTGAGCGAGAATTTGGGATAATTCGGCGCGGTACTTGGCGGCCTTAGCTGGATAATTTACGAAAACATATTTGTGGCAAATGGGATCGAATCACTATACCTTTTACATATCTGCGTTTGTGTTTTTTCTTTGCGAGAGGTCCAGGTCAAGAGACTATGTTAAAGATACATGTATTCCTGGCTGTCTTGGCCAGACCTTGCGATAGAGATATGGTTTCGAATGCGGTAGAGCCAAATCAATCCGATTGTTTTTCTTCTATAGACTGTCAAAAGTTCCGTCACCGTCCTCGTGTGTCAGGTCGAAGTTCAGTTCAGATGCCCACATGTGTCCAGATGTGCCCAAAATTCGACGTAGCTGGTGCACGCTGCGTCTAGCGTGTGCAGGTTGCAGGGATAATACGGTGTAGCCACTCATACGAGGTTTAAGCTTCAGGTAGCCCGTTTCAAACAGGCTGCAGCGCTAAAGAACAGCTAAAGCGGATCTGCGAGATTAACGATTCCCGTGAATACTGTCATCCTATTAACATGTCTTCCAGAACTGCGTTATGATTCAGGTTACCTGGAATCATACCAGGGCGTAGCCAAAAGTAGTGGAAGACAAAAATGGCAATCACCGACAACGGTGACTGATTTAAGGTCGCACCAAGTCCCAAAGTTTGAAGCCGAAGTCAATACATCGAGAACGCTCACCGTCAATCACAAATTCGAGTTCACGAGACCTACAAAAGGTGTAATTTACAACAAAAGCATTGGTTCGAGCCCAGCTAGTAGCGACACCTATAAGACAGGTCTTTCGCCTGATCGCTTTGCACAATGGACAGCGCAAGTGTTCAATCAGATGTGAGTCAAACCTCGAATAGGCATAGCAATCTATCATAAGCTGACGCAGTTCAACGCATAGGATGATGAATCTCCGTTCTCTCTCCCGAGGCCAAAGCCCCGGTCCAGCCCTTCTGTCTCCGAAGCGGTTCGGTTGCCAGGTTTTGGAGTAGCGTTGAATTACCTCCCGCCACGAAATAAAAGATTTCCAATCCTCATGGGTGAAGGCAATAAGGATTGGAAAGCTAGAACTTTGCTCATTCGAGAGATATGCATGCTCAGGTTCATGGAAGACATCACCAATAAGTCGGATTGGTGGCTCAAAGTGCGTGACCCAAAAATTTCAGAAAGGTGGAAAGAGGAAGTACAGGGATTGAATTGGGCTGCGTATAGGAGACATGGGGACTTTACCGTGAATATGGCTGAGATGGTGAGTAATCGGGTACCTCTGCCTTCGTTCATTCAAGGAACTGGAGAGGAGAAATTGCCTGAGCTAACATGAATATCCTAGTGTATCCAAGAGCTTCGCAAAAAAGCAACATTGTACGAAGAAACAAACTTGGTGCCTGTCATGGATTACTCCGCCTGCGTCATCAAGTCCGACAAGGTTATCTCTGACGACTTGTTTCAGCGCTTGAAAACTGGCGTCAAATCCCTCGAGGATATTCCTGAGACCGACAAGGACTGGCATCCTGGAAGCGATAGCAAAGTTCTCGACTTAGTACACCCATCACTCTTCCCCCTCGTCTATGGTCGGTCGTGCATCATGCCGCATGAGCGAATTAGGCTAAACGAATGTCTTGACTTTTGCGGTCGCGGCATTGCCATCCCCGAGCCGGATGAGTCTGATACGGGGATCAGTAGGACGTTCGATTGGCAAGGGGCGCCGATAGAATCACTGTCAATCATGTTCCAATGGCTACCATGCGATGTTGCTATAAGCAACAACGGCCAAGCCAGGATTGAAAGTTATATCAATAACCTGCATCCCGACGAACACTCGGATTTGTATCCCGTCATTGAGCAGTTTATACAAAAGTCTTTGCCAGCGTGGGATCTGATTTATCGCTGGGTGAGGGAGCACCCTGTACAGCGCCTTACCGCTGGAAGAGTTGGGAGACCATTCCCACCCCCCGATGTGGTCCCGAAGAGCGAAGAAGGCCCAGGCAATGGCGAGGAATATAAGGATGACAGAGACCGAAGCGAGGGGATCGAGCATCTAGCTCAACTCATCATTGAGGAGCCAGGTCACAATGAGGGCGACAACGTTGACAAGGATGACGAAAATGACGAGGATGACGAATCTGAAGACGATGATTTTCGGGACTATCAGAACCGTTCCTACGCCTACGACGATGATTCAGAAGCCGATAGCGAAGAGGATGAGATTATCGAGCCACCCCCCTACTTCAACGTCTCATCCAAAGATGTCAAATCTTTCGGGTTCTTCAACAATACGGCACGAGTCCAGGTCATCGTCAAACTTGCCAATATCCACCTCTCACCTGATAATCCATCTTACGGCGGCGGTTCCTGGCATGTTGAGGGCCAGCTTAACGAGCATATTTGCGCCACGGCCCTATTTTACTACGACAGCTCTAACATAACCGAATCGCGCCTCGCCTTTCGCTCGCCCTGTGATCAGGAGAACCTGGCAATGCGACTCGGGTATAAGCAAAGCGATTACGAATCCATTGAGAAAGTCTTTGCAATCCACAACGGCCCCGATACTCTACAAGACGTGGGGAGCGTGCTGACGAGCCCAGGTCGAGCAATCTTCTTCCCAAACCTATTCCAGCATAGAGTACAACCATTCAAGCTCTCGGATCCGACCAAGCCTGGATATAGGAAGATTCTGGCGCTCTTCCTAGTCGACCCTGCTATCCCGGTTATATCAACATCCAATGTTCCTCCACAGCAGAAGCATTGGTTCAAAAGCCAAGACCAGAGCCAGGCAACGACCGATGACACCCGAACTATGAGTAATCTGATGGAAATGGATGAGGCCAAGAAATTTCGGGAAGCTCTCATGACTGAGAGGACAGCGTTGCAACAGAACGCGGAGGATGAGTTGAAAAAGGTAGAATGGAGTTTCTGTGAGCACTAATAAAGCGCATATCCATAATGGCAGCAGACACTGGCACTCCTGAAGAGTAGTTGTAGCCCACAACACTAAAGAACACAGATTTTACATAGCAGCACTATCTCAATAAACACAACTTCTTAATATTACTTAATGTAATAATCAGTACTACTAAATACTAACGCGCCTAATCCCCTGCTCATATAAACCACTACACGGCTTAAGTTTGACACCTCGGGAAACCCAACCGTCACGGATACAGCGAGACTCGTCGCTGCGCAGCAAGATTACTGCTTGTTGCAAGTCAGAGTAGGGCTGGTATTAGGAGCACCAGAGCTAACAGTGAACGTTACCTGGCCGCTGGGTCCGCCAACAGTGACGACTACCTGCTGAGCTGTAGGATCATTGTCAAGCATAGCCTTGATGGCGACACGAACGAGGTCGGCCTGGGAACTTGGGGGAGGAGATGTGCTGCACTCCTTCTTGGTAGCCTCGTTGATCTGGCCAGAGATGACACCAGCTACGGCGGCGCCAGCAGCGTTAGCGACAAAGGGCTGGTTGAGGAAGTCCATGAGATCCTTGCCCGGGGTACCATGGGCGGCGTAATTCGCAAGGCTAATCCAGGTGTTGTAAGCCTGAAGTAAGAAGTACTGGGTTCCGAAAACGATGCAGTCCTTGGTGGCCTGGCACACTTCTGCAAGGTCGCGCGACTCAAGCCGAGTACCTTCGGAAAAGGTAGAGGTACTGCTGTTCGCGATGATCTCATCGATATCCCACTCTACGGTGGCCCTCTTGTGGTCTATGTTATGTCAGTATTAGAGCGTAATGCATACAAATGAGTTGGGCTTACGGTTATCGTCCCACTCCTCCTCAGGGACACCTGTGAAGATGCCCTTAGCAAGTTCCTGCCAGCGGAAGTTTTTGCCATTGAACTCGCCGACTTCACCGTGACTGATACCTAAGGCTCCCTGGGTGCCAAGGACAACAGCTACGGCACCGGCCAGAAATCCCGTGTAACGCATATTGGCTAATTTTGCAGTGGTGTCGAATGAGATGTGAAGATGAGTAGCAACAGATGATGATGAACAGATGTATGGTCGCAGGTACTAATTTGTTTGGCATATTTGTCGCTTTAAATACTCTGCGTCTGATTTTAGGTACAAGAGTACATTCAGACGCACAAGAGCCAAACAGAGCTTATTACAACACAATGCCTTACTACAAAGTAATTGATTATGACCTACATGCCGATCACTGGCATAGGATGATAACAATCATCCTTCTTCGCTGCTTCGTCGCCTATTAGAGTGAATTATTAACACGCTCGGTCTTCAATTTACATACGATGCCAACACTCATTCTTCTTTGTAGCATCCTCCTAGGCATCAGCGAGAGAGGCGAAGGGTAGGAAATTATGGGATTGAGCCGTATTAGAGTTAATCATTAGCACGCCCTGTATTGTATTTCAATAGATCCTAACACTCATCCTTCGCAGCTTTATTTCCTATTTGAGGGAATGATCAGCACGCTCGGCGTTTAACTGAGATGCAACGCGAACGCTCACCCTTCTTCGTATACTTATTTCCTATTAGGGTTAATGATCAGCACAATCGATATTTTCCGGCTGAATCTTTTACTCCCAAGAAAGACGGTTTAACTCCCTGCGCTCATCTGTTTCGAGATATTCATGTACGTAGCGGGGAATACGCCGCGCTCTATCAGGCAATCGACGAGTCAAGGGATTCTTAGGTTATGGAGCTATTGTTTAATGTTGGTAGAAAACGTCGACATATACTCTAACGTCACCCAATGCCCTATGGCTGAACTGCGTGAAAGACAGGTCTAGAGTAAATACGGTTGTCCTTACAAGGTCACTGAAGCCTTGTGGATCTTAAGGCTACTCCAAGACAAACTACAGTCTGCTTAACCACAATGTATGTCAAGAGACGCTACTGTGTCATTCCCTCTGCTACCAAGCAGCTCGTAACGTCGTCACCAGTCGAATAATAGAGCAATTCCCGCCATGTCCCTGGTCAATGATCATCTTGAAGGAATAGTCGTCCTGAAGGAATGATCGTCTTGAAGGAATGTATTAGGCAGAAGGTTCTATCTCACGTTAGTAATGGATTGAACGACTGAATATGTGAAATGAAACCTTCAGCGTCCGCTTTAGAGGCCAAGTTTAATCTCGGGATTGGTTACATTGACGTAATTGTGTGAGACTCTGGAACTTTGTCCCATGATCCTTTAGAGGCAAAATCCTGCATCACATAATTGTTGCATCTACTCAAGTCAGTGAGATACGTGGAACTTCGTCAACAAGAAAGCCTGCCTCAAAAAAGTATTAAAAGCCTCTGATATCCCACCTTTCACCTCATCAACTCGCACTATTCCCCTCTACATCTCATCATCACAATCTGATCATTATTGATTGCTACTACTTTCAAACACATCCAACTTCAATCCAACTCTTCAAATCACAATGTATTCCTTGATGGCTTTGGTCGCAGCTTGCACTGCCTTGACTGCTGCTCAACCCCTAGGACCCAACTCGGTCAATCTTCACGCTCGTGATCCCCTCCTCGGACCAGCTACCTGTCCACAGGGTGATCAGTTTTCCCTCAACATTGAAGATGCTGCTGCGGGCGCCGAAGGGTTTAGGCTGTGGATTGAGCAGGGTGCTGATGGAAGGATCGATCTCTCTGGTAACTTCAAGGGACAGTTGTCGGTATGATATGCGCCTTCCTATATTTGTTTTGACTTCTAATGCCTCTTACGAGTATAACATGAGGATCTGGTCACAGCTAACTTCAGATTGTAGCAAACCCACGAAGGCATTACCTTTTTCGCCTGCGATTACAAGGGTGACGGGGCGGGTAGTTACATCAACGGAAATTTAGTTCAATCGGTTCTTCGCAAGAACGAGTATCTCGATAGCAAATGCGGCGCTGGCAGAGGTGGGTACGAGAGCAGCAACGACCTCTCGATTGGCCGTACCTTTGTAAGTTCTAGATAATCTTTCATACGCTGCCGATGGTTATCAGTCTGCAACATTTCTAACATCTTGGATATTTAGAATGGCGACCACTTTTGTTAAATTAAGTGGGCCTGTTACATGGTCCCAACATCACGTAGTCGTCTACGAAGGCCCACGTGGCTTGCGTGAAGGATAATTACGTCAATACTATATCACTGCGGACCAGTGACTTAGGGAATAATATGAAGGGATACATGTATGGCAAATTTCTGGCCCGCCAACAGCAATTGGCGCGATATTCGAATGAGAGAGGACATACAGTGTATTTAGAATAGTGTTAGCAACGGTCGTGCCTGTGTGATCGGCCGGACCGGATCTAATACAACTATACTTACACAAATAACAACGACACTTGTCTTTTTACTTTCTACATTAGCTTTTTCTACCGCAGCCAGAGGCGTCAGTAGCCACGCCAAAAAAAAAAAAAAAGATACAGTTTTTACACAATAATAGGGATACTTATCTGTACCTAAAACACCTCAAACAACAAGCTTGGTCTATATTGCGTTATTAATTAAAATACTTCGAACACC
>JAADYS010000009.1:0-29089 GCA_012931995.1 Fusarium albosuccineum | reverse complement strand
GTTGTAAGTGGCTTTGGCCATTGGTAATCCGGCAGGACTTCCAGCCCGAACAGGGCATGAGGCACTATACGGTTATGACTAGCAGCTATTTTTGCACATAAAGGAGCACCTCAAAGAGGGTTAAAAGAGCCTTATTTTTCTATAAAGAAAGAGGCTATACCAAGCTTAATTTAACCACAAAGGGCACTCCTATTATAGAGCCAAGCTCAGCTAATCAGAGGCCTCGCTTATTGCAACATCGGTACAGTTTCTGAAATTTTTCATGGCCCAGATCTTTCGCACCTGTAGCCGCCATGTCGTCAGTGTGCGGTCTCTAGGCCGGGCTCGGTATCGGTTTCGCTTCCAACCTACTTCTGAGTCGGCACGTATATCCGATCTGACAAAACGCACTGCTGTGAGATAAGATATTATTGGCTACAGACTGTTTGGTATTTCTTTTTTTGTCATCTACCTGCATGCCACGGACCAAGAAGCAGATGTAGACAACCACGAAGCGAGCTTTAATAGACGCTAACTTTGCCGAACTCCGAGGCCTTCAACCGCTCTCGATAATGCCTTCCTACTTTTCCCTAGCTAGTTCAGCTCGGTTTTGGGTTTTGTGATGGATAAGGTTTGAGTGTAGCTAGCCCTGTGTTCTAAATCCACGTCTGCAGAACCGATTAGCGTGGTGCAGCCCGTTGCCTACGTAGGCCGGCCGAGAACCAGTAAGCACGAGACAAGGTTTTGCATTCCTCAGCGTATTTAAACGAATGAACAACAGCAGTTTCCGAGACCGAGAACGACTCACCGTAGTAGCGGCGATAAGCATATTCAACTTTAGTTGCTGACGGCTTCACACGCGTATTCATCAGGGCAACGTGAGTGCGCTGGGTCCCCATACAAATGTCCACCAATAGATTTCCCTTCGAAGACTCTTGCCAAGTAACATAAATACGCAATTCAGTCCG
This sequence comes from Fusarium albosuccineum, assembly GCA_012931995.1. NCBI lineage: Eukaryota > Fungi > Ascomycota > Sordariomycetes > Hypocreales > Nectriaceae > Fusarium > Fusarium albosuccineum. The sequence goes on along the minus strand of JAADYS010000009.1, from coordinate 28,142 downwards.
TCGAATGCCCAGCCCAGATACACTTGCCAAGCCATTCAATACCCAATACCCATCACATCTCGACATTTTAACGCGTCCGCGCTGCCATCACAATGACTGAGTTTGTGCTCTACCATTACCACCCTTCCCTTGTGGCAGCTATCATCTTTATCGTGCTGTTTGGTCTCTCCGCTGCCCTTCACATTTTCCAGCTACTCAGGTCGCGGACATGGTAGGTCATACCGTTTATCATCGGCTGTGCTTGTGAGTTCCACCCGCAACGTCAACATTAAACACCCTGGATTTCATGTCAGTGTGCTCACATTACCTCTTACTAGTCGAGGCGGTAGGATATGCTGGTAGGGCTATTTCAGCGACGCAGTCACCAGAATGGGCGACGATGCCATACGCAATGCAGTCCCTGCTTCTCCTCCTGGGCCCGACCCTGCTCGCTGCATCTATATACATGGTTTTGGGTCGCATCATCAGACTGTTGGATGCGGACAGCTATTCCATCATCCCGCCCAAGTGGCTGACCAAGTTCTTCGTCATGGGCGACGTTCTGTCTTTCTTTATCCAGAGTGGAGGTCAGTGCTCTTACGCAACTCGTCATAGTAGTGAAGTTAGGCTTGTTAACATGTTTCTTCTGCAGGCGGTGGTATTCTGGCGAACGCGAAGAAGCAGAAGACGGTTGATCTTGGTCAATACGTCATCATCGCTGGTTTAGGCGTGCAGATTCTCTTTTTCGGCTTCTTCATCATCGTCACCTGCATCTTCCACTACCGCATCCTGGCCCTGCCAACGGCGAGATCCATGACCATCCAGGTTCCATGGAAACCCTACATCTTGGTCCTCTACACAGCCAGCATATTGATCATGATCCGTTCCGTATTCCGAGTTGCCGAGTATGTCACCGGAGCCGACGGAGTACTGCAGGCCAAGGAATTCTACATCTACATCTTCGACGGAGCACTGATGATCATTACCGTGGTTATCTTCAACCTTTTCCATCCGAGCAGAATCATCCACAGAGAAGCCAAGAGTGAGACGGAGGGCAGTGATGACCAAGATGCCGCTCACTCACTGGATGCGATGCCCAGTCGCGCAATCGCTTGAGACTGACCTGAGTTTGTGTTTAGAGACTCTACAGGTATCTGTGGGGATTGGCAACCTGAAAGAAAGAAATTATCTAGTCCGCTTTATATTCCTCTAGAACTTGATATAACAAGAAGAGACTGTTCGTTTACTAAAGTTATAAGGAGGGGTGTGTATTTATACAATAACGATTAGATCAATAGTCTTTATCAACCACGACATCCTCGTCGCCCATGAAATGTACCATTCCCACGTCATTAGGATACATGTCAGCTAGAATCTGCCATATCCGCCTCCTGTTTGTAAGGCTGGGCTGAACAGTCAACCCAACCTTTTGATAGCTCCATAGGGTGGTGACCTCAGGATCAATCTCATCATCTATGCGAACAATGGAAACCTCGGACATTATCTGCCTGACTAACTTCTCCCAGTTCCACTCGAACGCTCTGAGTAAAGCCTCTTGGTTCTTTGTCTCGACAAGGTCTTTTTCAATGTCCCACAGAAAGGGTATCCGAAATAAGACCTCTTTCCAGCAGGACTGGGGTATGAGATAGGTACACTTCAGGGAGGTACTGCCCCTGCCTAGGTGAGAAGTGATAACATCTTTGATCTCACGAGGTAGGCTGTTGAAGCGGTTGGTGAACTGTTGGCAAGTCGTAGACGAAGCCTCATGTCGTTCAAGATTTGATAAGAGAGCTTCTGTCATGTGAGGAATATTGAGGGGGTCATAATTCCACTATTTTCATCGTCAGCAACAGTATGTTATGACAATTAAACCAAAGACTCACCCATTCGTGGGACGGATCATTGAGGACGGGCTCGGTGGAACAAATGGCACTTCTGGGGATATAGTAACGGCCTAGTCCCAACTCGATGGGCTCTCCGGGCCGATTCTCTGGTACTTTAGGGAGGTACAGCGGAAGGAGATTGTCATCGTCAGCAGTCTTGACGCAACGTCGATCGATGGTCATCCAGAGATCACCCATGGTTCTGATTTTACTACAAGGCGCACGCATGGCTCCTCTTGCCATGGCCTCGCAGGCGGAATGGATGGCGAGATACCAGCGATGTCCATTGGCAGGGTCATGATTTTGGTGTTGCTCGGGAAGATTCTCGAGCTGTAGACTGACAGAAAGACCAGTAGCAAGGGTGGCCCGACCATGATCGAATACCCGAGCATTGCGAATAGTGACACTTGTGTCGGGTATCGTCATGGATTGGGGCCCCTTCTCGTCACAGGGCCATGTCGGGCCCGAGAGCAAGACGTGAGCCTCCCTCCATTTGTACGGATTAGGACTTTGGTCGTGATCAGGAGACCATTCCCAGAGCTGAACCGCGCAAATCATGCAAACGCCCCGAGGGACTTCAGCCATGGTTCAGATCAAGATTTGTGGATAGAATATTCAGTGAGATGCGGGAGGGAAAAGATGGCCTGGGAGCGCAGTGCGAAGAGAATCTCATGGCACCTTCAGCGTAGCTTTGCTTCCTAAAATAAACAAGGTGTCACAAAAAAGGGAGCTAATCTAAAAATGCGCCATTACCTTAGCCAGGGGCCTAGCCCGCTGCATAACTCAATTGGACACTGGCTACTTAGGGAGATCGAGGCTTAGGCCGCAGGTACGTTCTGCATAGCGCACCATTATGCCGAGTTGAGAAGATTACATCAGATGCTGCTGTCACGTTTTCGTTCGTATGGCACCAGATCCCGAAAGTGCAGGGTTCTTGACACCTGCAGCTCCGCGGAAGGATCTCTCATCCGACAGATCGCAGTAAGCGGGGTACTACAAAGATGAACATAGCCTCAGTCTTGGGTAGCATTCATGCAGTGTACGATTACTTCCGAATGCGGATAACTTCTATAGCTATGGGGCCTGTCACTGGTTCGTGGAACTGTTATGCTTGTTCCTATAGCTAATCCGGTTAAGCCGCGCGCTCGTGATCGAAAATCCGCTCTGCATGTAAGAGGGTCAGTCGGTGGTTTTGATATTTTGAAATACATTCATATACGAGTAGGATGAACTTTCTCTTGGCAGTACCGCACAGAGTGCTATGTTTAGAGGATAAGCAGTCCTTGGCCAATGTACAATGGGTTGAATCAGGAGTTGATCCGCGGATAGACATACAACTTTCAATATAAATATCCTCTTGCTAATTCATGTTCCCAGAAGCATCTACATCTTTGGTCAACATTCATTCCATTCTGGCCTATTTCATTCTTTATTGACCATGAAACCCTACTTCTTTCTCTTGCTGGGCGGTACCGCCTCAGCCGTATTAACTGGACCATACCAACCACCACCACCACCGCCACCTTCGTCCTCAAGCCTCGATGGCTCTGCCTCTACAACCAGGGACGCCAACACCGAGGCCACCCCATCCACTATGTCAGATGGTGTCCCGAGCGATAGTTCTGGCGTTGATATGCCTCCTGGATCTGATTCAACATCCAACTTGGTTCCCGGACCACCTCCTGACACTACCTGGCCAACTTTCCTGATGCCCGTTCCTCATACCTCTGGGCAACCCGGAGAGACTCACGACTCTCATGTCGTTGTTGAGACTACAAGTGGCACTGAAAGTACTGGAGACAGCACAGCCACTACCACTCAGACTGGAGCCGATGGACAAGACACCGCGACTGTTGGTGACTCGAGTGGTATCAACACTGAGACTGGTGCCGATGGTGAGGGTACCGAGACAGGCAGTGCCTCGACTACCTTCAACTCCGAAACTGGTACCAGCACACAGAGTGGCAGCGTCTCAACTGATACCGCTGAAACTGGAGGGAATGGCCAAGACACTGAGACTGGTAGTGTATCGGCTAGTGCAACTACGACTGGTTCAGAGAATATTCCTAGCAACTCTGGTTCTACCGAGCTTGAAACATCCGAAACCAAGACGACGGGTGCTAATGAGGAGACTGGAACCAGTACAGATGACACCAACACTGCTACAGAGACCACTTCTATAGAGACCACTGCCACCGATGATGGCCAGTCCTCGTTTGGCAGCCAGACTACTGAGCCCAACACGCATGCCAATGGATCCACCACTGTTGGAGTCACGACTTCTACCGGAGGTTCTCAAGATGAGACTAGCAGTGACGGTTCAGATACTACATCGATAGCCTCGACGACAACTGCTGATGACACTACCGAGACCAACAGTGGCCCTGCTACGGGCGATCCTGCTCCGTCCAGCGAAACCTCAGCTAGCCAGCCCGAACCTAGCTCATCCGAGACAGCGGGACAGGAGACTTCGACTGAGACAGACGACACGAATGGAACCACGGCCTCTATAGATCCGGAGAATCCCACCGCAACTCTCACAATTACAGACTCTGCGTCGCCTCAGACTACAGAACCAGGTGCAACTATTACTCCTGGGCCTATTTCCACCACCAAGTCTGAGGACGATGATGGAATTACTTCAACCCTGACAGTGCCTCCTGAGAGTTTCTCACCCACCACTGTTTCCAACGACGAATGGACAACAAACACTTGGATCACGACTACTTCGGAAGGTTCAGACGAACCCACCGTTGTGCCTGTCCTTGTTGGTTGCCCTGAATGCGGTGGAGATGGACATGGCGTCGTCATCTTTGGCTTCCCTCCAACCCCCAACACGGTTATCAACATTCCTGGTTTTCCCAGCTTCTCGTTCCCATGCATCCCGGGTCTTACGCCTGGGTGCAACAGTCCCCCAAAATCCCACGATGACAATGGCTCTGATGAGAATGAAGATGACAATGATGACAATGATGATGACGATGATGAGGATGACGAGGAAGATGACGAGGAGGAACAATCTTCCTCGACTACATGCACTGATACCATCACTGCAAGCGACTGCCTTGTGTCTTGTCCCACCGAGGACTCCAACGGCGAAGCGGAATGCACCACGACGTGTACAAAGACACATACTGGCTGCAACGTCTCGGGAGTCACAACAACAACATCTGCCCAGGAATGCAGTGCTACGGGCGGTTCGTGCTCAACCTGCCAGAAGGATATCTTCGTCGTCAACGACAATGAAGAAGTTGAGCTAGTCTTGGATGATGACAGCGTCCTCCAGAGAAGAGGGGCACTCAGCAAGAGAGGTAAAGCCGAAAAGGTCGATTCACTTGCTAGTGGCATCTGTAAGCTCAATAAGGCTGGTGTCGCATTTCCGGGATACCCTGGTGGTACAGAGTTATGGGATGCAGATAATACGCCCAATTCCCAGCCTAGTGACCGCTACCACGACACACCCAAATGGTTCATTGCTCGTAGAGACCCAAACACATGTGCCCGGTCTCTAGCCAAGGTCGACAAGCAAGATTTCGAAGCGCAGACTTCCGACTCTAAAAAAAAGAAGACGGTGGATCACGCCTACGAGAAGAGCATGATGAGAGACTTTTGGACACAAATCCTCGACAACAGCGTCCCAACTGTCCAAGGTGTCACGCAGGGTTCCCAGGGCAAGATCAACTGCGCTGATCTGGCTTACTATACGAATGATGATTCTGGTGTGCCAGGGCCAAATCTTCTCGAGGATGTATACAACGCTTTCCCCTCGAGAAGCAAATACCGGGACGATGTAAGTTTGGCTCTAGTTTTAGTAGATCAAACACTGACTCTAAACAGTTCATTGGCATGGATCACTACACAAACTCGATCTGCAAGGTAAGAATTCATCCTTTAGAAGTATTCGGCGTCACATCAAAGGCTGATAATATTGTTCCTGGACTTTACAGGGCACAATTGTAACGCCCGAAAACATTCCCAATGAAGTAACCAACCTCACGCCCGCAACAAAACTCGTCCAGAACAATACTCCTTGGCAAATCGCTTCCAAGTGGATGGACAATATCCTACAGATGCTCGAGAAGCTCTCCATTGGTGTCGAGCTCTGGAATTCTCCCGATGTACAAACAATTGCGATTCGGCAGAACCGACGTATCCATTCCAGATTGTAGGTTGGCCCCTGTCCTGACCGTTTCCATGCTGATCGAGCCATCTAAAGCGTAAACCTCGACAACAATGCAAAGAACTGCAAGAACGATGACGCTGTCATCAACAACGTCTGGAGCTTCTCGGCTGCATACCAAAAGTACATGAACGAGCTGTTCCAAGGCACACCCAACTCGATCAACACCATAGTTCAAAAGGCCGCAGATGATCTCATTAAACGAATGGACGACAATTTTGCCGCCCTTCAGCAACGAGGACCGTCATTGAGCTCTAGCGAACAGTCTGACGTGGCAAACTGGCAGGTCCGCTACGCCCCTCTGAAGACTGCCACGTACCAGGTGTCCATCACCTGGGACTTTTCATACACGAATCTTAGGAAGCGACAAGATGATGAGGGCGACGATGAGTTCGAGGAAGGAGCGGCTTGTCCCTTGCCTACTTCTTCACCGACTTCATCCGTCACTTCGTCCATGTCAACCTTTTCAACCTCGTACATCTCCACCACTACAGACGAGCCAACCCTCACTACCGAGACCGCAACGCCCACCGAATCAGAATGGAATGGGACATGCCCGACTGCATCGCAAATAACCGTCCAAGATGGGAAACTCCCAGACGGTGTTGGAGAAAGGTGCCTGTGCAAATCTACGTCGTCTAGTGAATCGTTCGAGCCTTTTACTGCAGACCAGCTCGAGGATGCCCTACAAGATTTCTGCGATGGGTCGCGGACCATCTTCAATCCCGATCCCCAGTGGGAGAATGTTGCAAAGCATTACAAGCTCGGTGACACGTCCGGTCTGTTTATCTCGGCTAGCTGGACCATTGACTCAGAGGGGGTTTGCGACAGGCCCAGCGGAGATGTTGAACTAGGTGATAACTGCAAGACTGCTCTCCGCCGTTTGAAGTGCCAGGACATGGAGAACAATTATGGTGGATCCTATATCGAGGTGCTCGATCAAGGCTGTGTTGCATGGCTCGCCACCTCTGCTTTTGCCAGCGATGGAGAGTTTCCTGACGAGTGGCCTCCACGGGATGATTTGTTTGAGCTAGAGTTATAGATGGGAAGCATATGTTATTATATGTTCTGTGTTCACTATAGATTAAGTTTTTTGTCACAGGCAGAGACGTCAGCAACTACACCAAAGAACTCAGTTTTTACACAACAACAGTATCTTGACAGATCCAACGCTGCGTAACACTGAACCTGGTAGTTTCTAAAATGACTATCTATCACATTCCTATGGCTGTAGCCCGACTAGTTCCCCAGGAGCTGGGAACTGAATTCCCACCAATTCTTGGTTTCCAAACAGAAATACGGTATCGTTAACCAGGTCGGCTTCGACAACCCTCTCTATACGTGGCGCGTAATATGATGGCTCTTGTGGAGTAGGTTGGACGCGGCAGACTCGGCCACCAACTACCTCCATGTAATCGGCATTGATACCCGGGCTTACCCAGAATACCATGTCTGGATCGATCTGCGCTTTGAGAGTAAATAAACGTAGATAATTATCGCCCCAGAACGACTTGCTCCAGTCTGGTTCGTTAATGCTAGCCTAATAGATGGATAATTAGTAAGATCCGCTGCATACTTGAACAGGTACAGGGTGTTTCAAACCTCATTGATATACGTTCCCATGCCGGGCGCCAGCTCTCGTAGGCCGTCGACGTTTGTAGTGTTGGATTCGAAACCATTCAAGAGAACCGTGGCTCGCCTCCAACTAGGGTTTGCAGATGTGTCCTTTCCGTCACCAACCGCCATCCCTGGCGCAGTCATCAGCGCACCGTACGATCCCACTGTTCCGCTGAGGGCGTGGGTGAGGTTAGGGCTTCGCAAATGCTCTGGGCCCAGCAAGTGACTGTCAAACGGGACAATGCCGTGGCTCACGGGCATGGGTGGATCGTTCGATGGTCCATAGGTGGTCTCATAGAAGTCCTTGAAGTTGGAGTAGTGATAATGCTTGCTCTGAAATGGCGTCATGCCCTCAAAAGATTGCATTTTTGTCAGTATGGGGCCCCAAATCTCATTTGCGTCGGTCGCGTTAGCCAAGTGATCCGGGTGTATTGCGTGGCACCTGATATTGTCGGGAAAGACATAGAAATACGCCGAAATCCCTTTACTGTGGAGGTCTGGCAACTCTGAAAACAAATATGCCATGGCTTCGCTGGTTGGTGTGCGACCACTCGAGTTTGCGTCATTGATAGTCAAGGTGGAGTTGATATACCAATGAAAGGAGAGTATAGGTATCGTTGGGTATGCTTTGAATGTGGCTTCAACGACGATACCAAAGGTGCCCCCACCTCCGCCTCTAATAGCCCAAAAGAGATCGGGATTAGAAACTTTGTTTGCGACCAGGAGCTGACCATCAGGGGTCACAATCTTGGCCTCTAACCACTGGCCAACGCCCAGGCCGTACTGAGCCGTGAGAGGTCCATATCCTCCAGCCTGGCCAAAACCACCTGCCGCTGATACTCCAGCTAGGTAAATCAGTTACTGTGCGATTCATAACAATGCAACCGAGGTCTGCTACTCACCCCAAGTACCTCCAACATAAAACAGGCCTGACGGTGCAAGAGCTTTGTTCAGCTCTAATCCATTGAAAGCTGGATTAAACGTGACAGCAGCTTGGGATCCAGGCAATGGTTCAATGACTTGCGGTTTCTCGTCGGGCTCGAGGCTTGGTACACCGCTCGTTGTGGCATTGTAAGATGTTGACACCCTCGCCCTTTTCAAGAGTGAAATGACTATGATCAGGCCCGACCCTGCGGTATTGCGCCCGACCTCGTCATGTCCGGTCGTGAGCACGGTCAGTCGGATTTTGTGCTTTGCGGAAAACTTGACGGCAGCTTGAACATCGGTATAACTCTTTGCGCGGATGCGGTAGTCGGGCAAACTTCCATGGCTGTCGCTGTTATTCTCCTTGACCACGCCGGGGATCGCATTCTGCCACTCCTCGAGTGAAGGCCAATCATCATCGCTATGCAGCTTGTTGCAGCCTTGCGGTGCATTGATTGCCAGACACGTCTGGAGCCCCAAGAGCAGAGCAGACAGGGCTGCGCAGAAGATACGGAACTTGAGCATGTGTGCGTGGTGGATTGGAGTGGAAGAAGATGATAATGACGTCCTCACTCTATGAAGTCTGTGATTGCTCTTATATACCTACTTTGTACCCTCTGCTGTAAGACGTAGGGCACTCACTACTTGGTTGTGTTTTCGGATGATCGTGATCGACATACTCGGATAGAGCGTGACGCTTCCCAATCTAACACCAGCTCGCTCCCGGTCCCGGTCTCGCTCTTGCTCCTCTTTGCTTAAACGCGAGCTGAGAATAGAAAAACGGGGAATTGGTCTGGTCGGCGACCAGTCGGCAAACCTGGCATCTTGCAATGCGGTCAATGAATGTCTCGTATATCGGTCTCGGAACATTTTGCAGCGCCAAGACGGAGACGACGGGTACACCCGTTCGCCGAGGAACATGGACATGGAAGTTTAGGAACCCTGAACTGCTACTACGTTGCACTTTCCATATTAGGCATGTGAAGAGTAAATGTCGTACTCGTAAGAGAGAACGTGGTAAAGGACAAGTTGTACCTAATGTGAGCAGTAGACATCTAAGATACATAATATTTGTCTTGGAGCAACAGGCGGCGGCGCTCTTGCAAGGGTTGCAATAAAGCCTGGATACACTCTTAAACAATAAGAATAACAAGACTTCTACTCTCAAGAATTGTCGAGGCGGCTAGTTTGCCGTCTCACTACTCGGCCGCTAGGCCACCAGCATAGGTACTCAAGCTCAAGGCTAATGAAGTTTGAATCCTCCAACAAGCTGGTTGGTTAACAGGCCCGACTCATCGTACTTCTCCTTCATCGATCTTAGCCGCGCCACGTTCGCCGGATTGTATCCCTGGAACACATCCTGCCCGCCGCCCGCATTATTGAGATACAAGAACGGAACGATGATGTCCCCCAGCTTGGCGCGCAGCTCCACGTTGATATCCTCCATGAGTTGATCGATGAGTTTGGTCTCGTTCTTCCAAGACCACGAAAACGTTTCCTCGCAGAAGAAATATGGCGCTCGGTCCGCGTCGAGCCCATCGGGTCGCCTGCGGGGTCTGCGCCGCGGTTGTTGGTGATGAACGACTTGGAGACGGCGTTCATCGCCAGCGTGGAGATGAATCCCTCGATGGCAGGCCCACGCTCCTGCGTGTGCCGGAAGAAAATATCGTGAACAGCGTACATGGCGTCCAGATCAGCGAGCATCGAGAAGCCATGGAAGCGGAAGTTCTGGCCGTGCACTTGGTCAAAGCCCTCGTCGGCTTCTGCAGTCCAATTGGCCATGGTGCGCAAGGAGAAGGTGCTGCTTAGCGGGCTGGCGACCGGAGGGAGGAAATTCTCCAAGGCAGATGGCGAGGTGTTGTTGTCGTTGTAGAACAAGATGGCAGAGTAGGTGATGTTCGGGCCTGCTGCGGGGACGTAGGATATGGTCGGTAGGACAAAGGCACGCTGGTCCAAAACTCCAGCCTGGCTAAAGTCGTAAAGGTTCCGAATAAAAGGATCTCGCTGCCCGGGGCCGTATGCAACTTGGCCCACGGCGACAGATGGTATGTTAAGGGTTTTGAGCTCGAACTTGGTGACTATGGCAAAGTCATTCCCGCCAGCTCGAAGGGCCCAGAAGAGATCGGAATATTGGTTGTCTGCCGTTGCATGAACGATGGACACATCTGCTAGAATCGCCTACCATGGGCGTCAGTACGTGCCATCTGTTTGTGATAGAGTCCGAAAGGTGACATACTTCGTACCCGACCACATTTGCCGAGGCCCATCCATACTGGTTGCTCAAGAACGACATTCCACCGCCCAACAAGAACCCAGGGACGCCGACCACTCCAATACGGCTGCCAACCACGACCAAGTCATAGGGCGCTAAGTAGTCGAGGACGTCTGCCCAGTTGAGGCCAGCGGCGACCGAGACGGAGGAGAGGTCCGAGGTCAGTTGCAAGTCGGTCAGATTCGTCGTCGCCAGGAGAATGCCCGACGAGTTGATGTTCGCTGCGCCTGCGACGGGCATCCATCCACCACCACGCACGGCGAAGGGAGCGCCTGACCTCTCGAGCTGCACCACGGCATGTGCCATGAGTTCGGAGCTGGTAGGGGTGAAGATACATGCCGGACCGAGCCAGTCCTCCGCGCTGAAGTAATCTGCCACACTTAGCAAATGCTCGTGCAGGGCGATGCCGATTTTTGCGTCGGGGTATTATCCGACCAGATACAGCATCGGCTGAGTCAATCTCACCCTCATTGATATAATTGTACAAAGACTCGCCCGGGAAGATGGTCAGGGCCGGGAAGTCCGTTTCTAAGGCTGAACATATGTCCTTGACGGACTGATTCGAGTAAGACTTAGCAAGTACTGCGACCGTGAGCGCAAGTATCGCCCATAGGTGTAGTTGATTCATGCTAGACATGTTTAAAAAAGGTACTGCTGAACGAAATGCAAAGTTGTAGGCTTGGAAAACGACGACAAGGCTCGCCTTGAGCTTTCTATCGAGGAATGGTCTACAGAAAGTGCACCGCATGTCATATCAAGAAGAGCGGCAAACACATGTAATGACGTCGACACTGCTCCTTCTTCCTGCTGCCCTACCCGGGTGGATGACGTGCAGGCCTGAAGTTTCTAAATTGCACTCTCAAGGGGGCGATTGCTTACTGCTGATCTGCTAGTTCGGATTCCAGAGGGGCTGATGGGCTTCTTTTCTTGGATAGGCCTTATTGGAAACCAATGCCGTGGGTCATGCGTGGAGTCGGTAGTACGAAACACTGCCCACCACAGCATGTAGCGGGTGGCGTCGTGCGTAGACTGTAAACCCGCGTACGCCGGAAGTGGGCACGAGCAAGATTCAGATGAGAAATTTACCAAATTTCGAAAAGTATGACGCAGTGATCTTGATTGATCGTCCGGCTGCAGCGTGGAGAGCGAGAGCGAGAGCGACAGGGTGGAGGGGGCTCATGCTGGGTGCATACGTACCATGTTCAAAGGGCCAGTAATTTTAACCCATCAAAAGGGAGAATATGCCCGAGCCAACCAAGACTGATTTGACACCAGCCTGGTTAGACCTATCAAAGACACAAGAGAAATCACAAAGACACAAAAGTCAACAGTTGGTGATCTAAGTCGTGTTGAATTTAGCAGGGATTTATCCATGGCTTAGATAGAAAAACCGACTCGATAGAGTGATCGTGGGAAAGCTCCTGGCTTCAGGCGTGAGGACCGTAGCCCCACAGCTCCGATGATGCATGGGGAGTGCAGGTACCTCAGATTGGTAGTAACAAGGTTACAAAACGATCGGCCATTCGGCCTCTCTGCCTTCGGCAAGAGAAGTTACTGGCCAAGTAATAATGTTAACAACAAAAGCCTATCTAGATAGCAATCGGACCGAGTGAAGTGGTAGTTCAAATTGCCTTAAAGACTGGATATCATCACATAGACAACGCCGACTCCTTTGCTTCTTTTTAACTTTCCATGTAGCCTTTTGCTGTCACAGGCAGAGACGTCAGCAGCCACACTAAAGAACACCATTGTTACATAATAATAATATCTATTGCAATAGACCTAATCTTGTCTAACACAGAACCTTATTGGATTCTTCAACGCAAGATGACTCTTATGTCTGAAGAGACCATTTTCCGTTCTCTCAAGAGCGCGTAAAAAGTGCTGCCCAACTCCCTTCATGTTGATTCCCTTTATGGGAACCAACCCGAAGCCAGATAAGGTGTCAAATATTTAATGTTAGTCGCAGCGAGATATTTGTAAACCTTCTTTTCTCAAGATATGAATGGCGCATTTATTTCCTCATGGGTCCATTTTCTATTCCTGTTTGCCCGTTTGCCCAAAGCCTTTCCTGCCAGTCCCGAGTCGAGAGTGCGTTAGTTCAATTCACGCTCTGATCCAGAAGGCATCTGGGGATGTTAAGTAAGGAGAAAAAGAGATGTATACGGTCCTGATCAAAATGCCCATGATACACTTCGATGCATTCATAGGCTGGCAGAATTAGACAGAACCTTCCTTCGCATAACCATGTTATGTGCAGGAAATTGAGCAAAGTTTCACAGCGCCTGAGACACGTTAGTCACCAGTCGTCTTCTGCAGCTCGTATTTGATTAGGCGACGTCTTCTGATTCCTCGCCATTCAGCGACGTCTCCTGTTGCGTATAAAAGCGCCTTGATCTCCATTCCCATCAGCATTCTTGTTCCTTCCAGCATCCCTCTCCACGCCTCGCTCCAACATGGATCCCATCTCCGATAACAACTTGGAGATCTTCAACCCAGGGCCTACGTCTACAGTACCTAACAGCTTCCCATACTTTAACAGGCTCCCGCTAGAGCTGCGCTGGAAAATATGGGAGCTAGAGCTTAGACATGAGCGACTTCTTCACCTCGAATTATGTCCATTGTCCAGTGCCAAAAAAGCTCAGAACGGCGACGGTACTTGCGACGAGACCTCTAGACCTTATGAAATCATCCTCACAGAGTTTCAACCTATCAGCAAATTGGCTCACGTGAACTCGGAATCACGAGAGATCACATCACGCTTCTATCGGGTACAGCTACCCTGCCGGTATCGTTGGGACGGTAAGGAAGATTTTGATGGAATTTTCTATTTCAATCCTGAACTAGATACCTTGAAAGTTCGAGGAAAACAATTTGCCGACTTTGCTCAAGACCTCTGGGTCCATGATCCACGCCATGTTGGTCTTATCAATGTCGCGCTGGACGAGGTTCATTTCATCGCACAACCACCAGAGAAACCCGGTCACCACCGCAAAAGAGACGCTTACAAATCTGGAATTGATCCCCTGCGACAAGCCCTATCTAGACTTCAGCGCGTTATCTTCATATATCGGGGAGGGCTACAGCGCATGTTCATAGGTAAGTTGAGACTGGCCACTTCGATCTGCTGGATCACGTATATCACTCGGTACAATTAATAATCTATGTTAGGTGAGCCAAGAAGGTCCGACGCCAGACGCCGCGAGATGCATCTCTACCGTCCAATCATGGCTGCTGTTCCCAAATTTGACCGTCTATCACATGATCCTCGGTCATCAGTCAAGCCAATCTTAGACGCAGTCTATTTGACAAACACTGATCCGAGAGTTCCCATTCGTCGCTGGTTCAAGTTGCTTGCAACATGTAAAGTACAACATGGCCATGAGGTGGAGTACAGCTTTATGGTTGCTTACGGAGGACGTAACATGCGCCCTTACAAAAGGGGGGAAGACGCTTCTGTTGATACTGGGTGGTTTAGGGAAGAAACACCCAATCCTGTAATCACTAATCGAAATGAGGCTGTTGGGTGGGTTCAGGAACAAGAAGCACGATGGAAAGCGTACTTGCAGTATTTCAAGGAGGAGATGAGCATGCCTTATCCCCAACAGGAGCGACCGACTCATCCCGTTGTAGGATTCTGGCTCTTTCCTATCGAGGCCCTCGGGCCTTTACCCGACCCCAAAAGCGACAGGGCCCAGCGAAATGCAGTGTTGCACACTTGGCGGTCTCACAGGAAGATTGACTTATCGGGGTTCAAGCCCGAGCTTTGTGTATCATATCTGCCCTAGGCTCCTTTGTGTTGAAAGTCAAAGAGCCGGATAGAGTGTTGAAATGAATACATCCTTGGGAACGCCACAGCATGATGATTCAGTTGGGCTTTGCGAACGGAGAGAGTAAGGTTAGCCCTGGCAGTTCACGAGAACGTGGAAGTGGCAAATCTACATGATCTCACTAACTCCGACCCTGAAAAGTAGAGCTCAACAATCTCCGACCATTGACGGCAGGGTTTGCTCCTGTTAGATTGCTACCTAGTCAAGTGTGGCTCTTGTTCCCCTCGCACCATCTTGTCGTTATTTCTCTATGTCACCACTGGCGTCCGATACCCTGCCAGGATGCCTCTACCGCAGCTTTTCACTCTCAATACTGGCTATACCATTCGAGCCATTGGGCTTGGGACCTGGATGGGCGAAGGACCCTACAATCACGCCATGCTTCACTAACCAAAGTGGAGCTGGATAGCAATCGAAACCAAACAAGCTGTCAAGAAGGGGACGCTGAAGAGCTGGGTCCCAGAGCTGGCTAACCTCACGTTTTGACTATAGCTAGCCTCCAAAGGGAACATGATACGGTGGGTGTAAGTTAACACAAATGCGCAAGCAATATCAAGATTGAGGGTGTCATGCAACTCGAGAGCTAAACAGCTCTGCTACCTTATTGGTCTTAATCCTCATCATCGTCGCCCTCATCGTCGCTCTCATCGTTGTCCTCATCGTCGCCCTCATCGTCGCCCTCATCGTCATCATCATCGTCCTCCTCGTCGTCCGTCGGGTAGAGTGCGTCCCTTCCAGAAGAAAACGTCTTGTCCCAATTGATGATCAGGGTCCAGGGATCCTCACAGCTGTGCGTCTTGACCTCGGTGTTCTGTGCTCCCACGAGCGCATGGATGTCTCGAACGACCTGGGTATTCGCCTCCCGCTGCTCTCTGACATCACTCTCGATATCGGCCCCAGGAACAGGGTTCTCGCGGCGGCTCTCGGGGGTGCACGCAATCACCATCGCCCGGAGGTTGACCAGACCGTTGCCCATTGCCAATCGAACCGCACGCATGAGGTTGGCAAACTCGGGGGCGGGATGGTCTTCCCACTCCGTGACATGGGCCATGAATCGATCGCGAAGCTCGTCTTCGCCTTTGACGGGAAAGTTGCCGACGATTGCGACTCTAATGCAAGTCGCCAGGCTGTCCGTCTTCAGCTCGTAGCCGTCAGAGCCGGACTCGAAATCCCCCATCTCGACTTTCTACTCGAAGTTAGCAACGCAATGCACTGGGATCGCGAGTAAGTCGGACACCTACAGTGACCATCTTGGCTTCTCGCGGCGCGTCGGCAGTCGTAGAAGAAGTAATGAGGTTGACCGAAGAACGGAGAAGCGATAGCGAAAGACACACGAAGAGAAATAGACAGAAAGCAGAGAGAGAGAAGAAGACAGCGCAGGCGCAGGCGTACCCAGTCTTAGATGTGGTTGGAGGAAGAGGAAGAAGAAGAAGAAGACGAAGAAGAGAGAACGAGGAGGCAGAGGATCAAAGTGAAGGCACCACGATGGATCTGTGATTCACAGCTACGAAGACGCATTATCGACGGGCCGAGTGCTTGCGTGTTCAACGTGGTGAAATAATGCAAGAAGAGAAGTCTGTGAATCATGCTCGTCTAGCTTAATGATAGCCAATAATTCTCCCTAGACTGTCGCGAATCGGGGTGCTTCCTTGCCAGATTAGCAAAGTACAAGAGAAAGAGGCACGAGAACGTGGTGACAGTCCATGTTTATTATTGTGGAGGTCTTGCAGGGATGGGAGCGCCATAAGATAGTTAATAGAAAAAGACGCCTACTCATAGTTAGTTTCACAGATGTACTACTGAAAATTACGTTGTTGCATGGCTGTCTGGGGCGTTCGGAGGTGTGTGTCATCTCTTGAAAAGCGGCTTTCAGAACGGAAGTCTCAAAATGAGGGTTGTCCAAGGCGTTAAGAGACTATAAAACTACTATAATAATTTGGAGTTTCTTGCCACTGACAGAGACTCGAGTCTTTACATTCGAGAACATATTTTATATATATCAAAATGTGAAGACATGCCAGGGGGTTAAGCAGCCTTTTTACCTCTTTTTAAGAAGAGGAAAAGTGGCTTCTTCACATGCAAGAGACATACATTGAACGATTCAATAAAAGTCGGTTTTATGCAGTATTGCCTATTGAGATGCCGCTGTTGTGTAAAAACCGGGTTCTTTAGTTGGAAACTGATGTGTCCGCTTGGAGTAGGAAAAGGCAGTTGGAATAGACGTGCGAATATGCATTTGCTAATATCATCTGAATGGCACGGCTTAGATTTCGAAGGGATCCGTTTGCTGATGAACGATCAGTGGAGAAAGGAAGACGATTATTTCATGTAAGAACGTGGGACTTTGTGAATGCGTTTTGTACAATTATGTAGCGACATGGCGCTTATTAGTGCCAGTAACCAACCTCTCACTTTCATGACCTTGCTTCACTTGTTCATAACTATCTCGAACAAGCTCACGACTATAGGCAACTATGTTAGCATTTGTTATGCTTGTGTAGAGTGTCAAGATACTATGTTCTTTATTGTTCTAGAAACTGAATAACATGCATCGTCTATAGTACAGTTCTTGCTGGCAGGAGAAGGTTAGTTCTGTAACTAATAACCCACACCCAACTAGTAATCTAACAGGGCCAAACCCGGCCCTCAATAGTCGGAGATTGTTGAGCTCTACTTTCTAGATCTGGGTCAGTGAGATGATTAGGATTTGGCCCTTCTACGTTCTCGTAGATTGCCAGGGCTGACGCTACTCTCTTTAGAGTCTAGCTAGTCAAAACGTGAGGTTAGCCAGCTCAGGGACCCAGCTCTTCAGCGTCCGCGAAATGCTGTGTTGTACACTTGACGGTCTCACAGGAAGATTGACTTATCGGGGTTCAAGCCCCGGCTTTGTGTATCATATGTTGCGTTAGAGGTCAAAGAGTCGGATAGAGCGCTGAAATAAATAATTTCTTAAGAGTACGGCAGCATGATAACCTAATTGGCCGTAAGAGGACAGAGCAGCATCAGCCCTGGCAATCCACGGGCATATAGTAGGTAGAAATCCGGGTGATCTCACTAAACCTCGCGACTGACAAAGGAGTTGGATTTCCACTGGAAGCGGCCTGGGCCTACGCTGTTCTACTACTGCAGCGTCGGGTAGGTCTCGGAAGTGGGAATTTGACACCAAAGTTGTCATCTTGCCGCAGCAGCAACAACAACCTCTACAAACTATTTTAGCATTGCACTCCAATACCACAACAGGCCTTCCAGTTTTAGTCTCCAGAGAAACAGTTAAGATAACTACATCATCTAGTCTAGTATATAAAAGCTGTATTTGGATCGGAAGGCCCGCAAGTTGATCAGCAGCAATTCCCTCAGGCCGTCTGGTCCCAAGCAAAAGCGAAGTTCATGCCCACGGCTCGACACGTAATGCCTATCAGAAGCCGAGTAACTCAATGATAAAAACCAAACCTAACACCACTAGATATCCGATATCTTCGTAGAAACCTAGTGATGAATGATATCATAACTTGATTGCAGAAAGCCAGTCATTCAGGTCATCTCGATCAGCCCTATCTTGCCGAAGAACGCGCTTACCATATCTGTAGCACGCATCGCATTGCCTCCCTGCTGGCTTGCAAGCCTCATAGTCGCAACCCCAACTTCCGCTGTCGAGCGTGCGGTTGTCTCCAGGCTGAGAAAGGTTGATAGATGTCTGCGTTGATGCTATGAAATGTTAGTTCGCAATCCTAGATGCTACAGGAGCTTCGCGGAAGGGAATGTGGACATCTTACCTACGCCGCCGTCCTCAAATGGATAAGCAATTTTGACCATTTCTTTATCCATCTTAGATAGTTGCGTTGTCCGACGAATAGCCATTCTGCCCACATTCCAACGGGGATGGAGCTGATAGATCATTATGGACTCCTTATCGAATTCTGACACCAGGCGAGGTCGCTTGCTGTCCTTCTTCCCAAGGTTTTTCTTCAGCCACTCCTCAGTCATCCCCGTATCTTTTGCACACCGTGCCCGCGTAGACTCATCGAACTCGAGTTCCGAGTTTGGGGACGCGTGTTCGTGGCGGAACCCAAGAGCATGCCCTAGCTCATGGAGAGTCTTTCGACGGACAATTTCTTCAGAAAGCCCTGGTGTGATTGCAAGATTCATGGTTGGCTTGCCTTTATCTCCAGCCTTGTTGCCGACCAAAGACCAGCTCGTCTCCTCCGGTCGAAACACAATTCGGACATCAGCGGTATCCCGAGCTTTGCAATCTGCTCCCTCATCGAGAAATTCGCAGCTGATATTGGCGCCTTGGGTCCAGCACTCAGCACACTCTTTGACCATGTCTTTCACATTGAACTTGGGGTGATCACAGGAGGGCCCAAGGAATGCTACGGTGATCGTGTGTGCTTTAGGCCAGAGGTCTTCGAGCTCAGCCCATAACCCCTCGGCTGCTGGGGCCATCACACTCTTTTCGTTTGCCTCAACAGATATGGCAACAAATTGAACAAGCAGCTGCGTGGCTCCTTCGCAGGGAATACCGCCCTCTCTTGGATGGGAATTGATATCGATATTGGTCAGGACGGGTGGTTGAACCTTGGGCGGGGAGGAGTTCTTGTGCCACAAGGCCATGGTGACGAAGGCTTGGAACAATTTAATAGTAATGAGACTAGATGAGGAAAGAGCGATTGCAACGAGCTGGCACATTGATGCTTTATATAGGTCGTAAACTGTTACGTCGGCGGTATGAATGACATGTCTGAGACGCCGACCTACAGATGAACCTGGTAAAGTACCTCGCTAGTCGGCTCAAAAATAAACCAGACTGAGACAGTGCCATTCTGCAGCCATTAAGGTAGAGGACAGTCTCATTTATTCTCGAAACCCAAGGTCTTGGTACTTTCAGCTCATGCCAAGAGCTGAAGTGCAAGAGGTGAAGAGGTCAGAAATGGCTTAGATGAGTGGGGGTAGTGGGGACCGCGCTGCAAGTCGCGCTTCGCATTCTGGCCAATCACAGGGATTTCCCGGGTACAGGGTTTTAATCGTCATCCAATCAAAACCCTTATTCACGCCCAGTTTACAACCGCAATGCTACGGGTGCCTAAGGCACCAAACTAGGCTGCATCAATACACACATCCTTCGAGCACGCGACACCTGCAGCTTCCTTAGGCAAGATTCTGAGAAATTTGAAGTTCGAATCAGTTTAAGTTTAGAAGAAATCCAAGAGATTGAAGCGGCAAAATAAGTTGAAAAAGTTGTCTAATAAAGCAGGCGTAGGCAGCAGCCTTCTTTAGCAGCCTTCTTTGATTTTATTCAAGTTCATCTATAGTCTTCTTTATAGCAATAGAAAAGAAATGCTCTTTTTCCAATTTCTTAATATGCTAACCATTCTTACCCAGGTGTCACGGAATATTATTAGCCCGGGTAAAATTACACCATCCAAGTTATGAGCGATACGGGAGACCTATGTAAGATGGAACCTCCACATTATACTACCCAGCTCCCCAAGACCTTCTTAGTTGCTTGCTTAGATATTCGGCGAGAGAGACGATATTGGTGTCATTTATACAGCTATCTGACTTTCTGGGTATTCAGCTTCTACTATAACAAAGAACACAGTATTATTTATACAGCTATAGATGTATCAGCACGCAGTCTTCACATGTATAGAATTACAGGAAACACCACTTACTGAGGTAAATTGCACAAGTTGTTCCTTATAGAACTTTGCGAAACAGTAAAAATGTACTTTGAGTACCTAAATAGCATCTAGGTATAGATAATATATTAAGTAAACCTTTGATTATATCACTCTCGCAACGGTGACTGCTACAGGTTTGATTGACTGTAGGAAATATCGTTGCACTGCTTAGTAGGTCTGCGTAGAGATATGCACTCTATTGAAATACAACTAGCTCACATTTCTATCAAAGCAGAAAGTAAGAAAAAAGGCTAGAGAGACTTAAACCTCTTTTAAAATATATCTTAAAACTTACTAAGACTATAAAATAATTAAAATAAGGTAGTTTACTTATATTAAACAGCAGCGAGGTATATAAGAGTCTATTACTATCTTATAGCATTTTATAAGCTAATCTATAGCTAAGGATCTAAAAAACCTCTCAATAACCAATCTTAAGCATTAGGACAGGGTATAGTGGCCCATAGGCTCTACCTTGTTTGCTAAGTTGATACAGTATTATTCTTTCTAGAGTCTAGCTAGTCAAAAAGTCAGGTTTGTCTGCTCCGGATCCCTGCTCTTCAGCGTCCCCTTCTCCACAGCCTGTCTAACATTTTCTATGGCCCATTCTTCCATCTTCTGACGGGTTTCTATTGTAAAAGTGCCAACATGCGGCAGAAGTATAACCTTGGGGTTGTTGAGTAGTCCTGCATGGACTTTGGGTTCCTCCTCAAACACATCTAGTCCTGCTGATCCCACCTTTCCGCTTTCTAATGCCTTTACGAGCGCGGCTTCGTCTACAACCGGTCCTCTAGCAGTATTAATAATTACCACACCAGGTTTCATCCTCTCGAATTCTGGATATGAGATAATGTGTTTAGTGTGTTCCTACAAGAGTGGCTTCTGTCAGTAATCCATTCTCTTCTCAGCAATCGAGATCCTTACGTTTAGCGGCACGCTCAAGGAGACAACATCGCTCGTCTCGAGCAACTCGTTCAGGCTGACATAACTGCATCCTTGTTCGTCTGCGACTCGGTTTCGGCTATAATACTGCACCTTCATGTCGAATGCCTTGGCTCGTCTCGCAATCGTCTTGCCAATACCTCCGAACCCGATAATCCCGAGGACCTTACTCTGAGGATCGTGTCCCGGCCGGGACTCGCCCAGCCAAGCGTTCGATCTCAACGACATCATGGGCTCATTGAACCTCCGTAAAGCACCGATCATTAGGAAGACGGCGGTATCGGCCGTCGCATCGTCGACAGCACTAGGAGTGTTGGAAACCTGAATCGAACGCTGAGTGCACGCTGATACATCAACCTGATCATATCCAGCGCCTTTCCACCTCAATCAGCATGGAAGCTTCAACAATGTGACAAGGACTCACCATTATGAGACACGAATTTGACTGTATTCGGAAGGGCGTCAACCAACTCCTTGTCAATGAGACCGGTGATGCTCGTCGATGGCGACGTTCTGTAAATGGCCACGACGCCCGAGAACTTTCCGCTTTTGCATTCCCGGATAAATTCTTCCCGGTTTGTAGCGCCTGTCGTAACCACCTCGAAATCCTTGTTAAGCGCATTCCATGCCTCATGAGCACTGGAAAAAGTCAGCCAACAGTGCCCGTTTTCAGGTGAGAGCAACGTACTAAACAATCTTGCCCAGCAGTAGAACCTTGGGTGAAGCCATCGTGATAGTCAATGTCAGCAATTCGACGTCTGTCGATGAACCTTTGGCCAACGCAGGAAAAGTACAGGCCCTTATACTTGCAAACCTCCACACGTAGGGCGTCGGTCATCAATCCGACTGGCCCCGGAATATCCGCCTCCGATGTTCGGGGAAGGCGCACGATCAAATTAGACGCATTTCCGCATCCCCACCCCCAACCCCAGCCTTGGTTCTTATCGTCGGCCCAATGATCCCCCGCGAGGCCATCGGGTTGGGTCTTGATGCCGTGTACAAGACATGACCAAGACACCCCGCACGATTGCGCCAGCTGAGCGAAGTCAGCCTCAATTTTTACTCAACCTTGCTCTTTCGGCATGGCTTGTTAAGCCGGTTGGTTCCATTGGCCTAGACTCCCATCAGTAACGAACATCGGTCGGACACCCAATCCGCGCCAGTCCTATCGGCGGCCGAGGTCTTTAACCACGACAGTGCTTCTCACTTGTGACAGCTGTAGTTAGCTTCAAGTAACTACGCGGAAAGGAAACCACTGAAGCTTACTTGCTCCGATGCCAATTACTGGCTGCTATAATGGATAACTTCAACAAAGACAAGCCGGTAGAGACTGTCAGCCAAAAGACACTTGGCGATGTTTCGCTCAAGCTTCCTCCCGCAACGGCAACGGTCCCAATTGAATCAAGTCCAGGCGACAAACCACCACTCGACACGATAATCAGCACCCTCGATTTTGAAGAAATAGCGGCAAAGACACTCCCCGCCAAGACATGGGCCTTTTACTCATCGGCAGCCACGGACCTTATCACGAAACGCATGAACGCAGAATGTTTCGATCAGATCATGCTACGGCCGCGCATGTTAGTCGATGTCGCTGAAGTCAACACGGAGCAAACAATCCTTGGGTGCAAGAGCGGCGTCCCCTTTTACTTCTCCCCGACGGCCATGGCAAAGCTGGTGCATCCGGAAGGCGAGAAGGCTGTTGCGCGAGGATGCAAGGGGAGCAAGGTCATCCAAACCATTTCCACCCAAGCATCGTACCCTGTCAATGAAATCATCGGCTCGGGGGAGGAAGACCAATCATTCTTCTTCCAACTCTACGTGAACAAAGACCGATCAAAAAGTGAAGACCTCCTTGCACGCGTTCAAGGCCTTGGAATTAAGGCTATCTTCGTCACCATCGATGCGCCAGTCCCTGGGAAAAGAGAGGCAGATGAGCGAGCCAAGGCCGAAGAGGGTCTTTCCATCCCAAGTGGCTCCAAGGCGAGAAGCGATAACAAGGGCGGTGGATATGGACGCATCATGGGCCGATGGGTAGATGCATCGCTAAGCTGGAAAGACATCAGCTGGTTGCGAAAGCACTGGTCTGGTCCCATTGTGCTGAAGGGTGTCATGACTGCCATGGATGCTAGACTTGCCGCTGAACACGGATTAGACGGTATTGTGCTAAGTAATCACGGTGGGCGAAACTTGGACACAAGCCCGGCTTCCATCCTACTCCTTCTGGAGCTTCAGAAGAACTGCCCTGAGGTATTCGATAAGCTTGAAGTCTTACTTGATGGAGGAATCCGGCGTGGCACCGATGTGTTCAAAGCCCTTTGTCTCGGGGCGAAGGCAGTGGGGATTGGTAGGGGGTTCTTGTATGCCCTCAATTACGGCCAGGAAGGGGTCGAGAAATACGTGGAGAGTAAGTCTCTTTTGCCAAGAATTCCAATGGGAACTGTTGAACTAACTCGATTTTAGTTCTTAAGGATGAGCTTGAGACGACGATGAGACTTTGCGGAATCACCGACCTCTCTCAGGTACACCCAGGATTGGTCAATACCGGTGCTGTAGATCACTTGGTACCTGGCCTGGAAAGTCACCCCTACGCGAAATGGAGGCCTAAGGCACGGTTGTAATGAATGCCAAGTGTTGAATTGCTAAATGGCGAGTTTCGAAGATACGTTCTGAAGATGGGCGTCGGTCAGAATTGAGACAGAGATAAGCTTAATTGGTACTCAACTTCTGATGTTGAATCTCCATCCTTTACTCCAGGATGAGAGAAAACTTTTTCAATAACAATTGATCGAATCAATGAAATACAGCCAGCGACCAAGATGAGGGTGCAAAAAGAGGAATGCCCTAAGACGGGGCAGGTGATCCACAGGCTGCAAAATCTGCAAAGCACAAAAAAAGAGTGAGCTTGGTAACGTCGACCACGCCAGGATTCGAACCTTTTCAACTGTTAATATGCGAATTGAATGAGAGACCTATGAGAATAACTAACCTGGAATCTCTAGAGAATTCGGGAGCTCAGAGACCGAAATCTAGCGCCTTAGCCATTAGGCCACGCGGCCGATGGGAAACGCCTTCATTAAACAAGTTGATGGGTCGTGGCCTTGTTGGAGGGTCCGTAGGTGTGGAACATGGGGGTTTTCACAATCTCTTTTTCTTTTTGGCACCGCAACGGTAATGGTTTAAGGGTCATAGGTGTAACACTACAAGTTATACGTTTTCGATTGATCAGCCGGTCAGGTCACCGTCTTCGTCACCAAACTCTTCTCTCAACTCGATGGCCAAGGCAGCCCTAGCCAGCCTGCCTCAGTGCTACGAGGTGGGTCGCTGCGGTACCTCAGGTAAAAGTTACCCCTTGGCTAGCTAGGTCCCACTCAGCGCCCGTTGTTCAAAACTTCAACGGTTCGCCTTTCACTGTACGCCGTGCTTCATCGTTGTCGTCTCACACAAGTCCTATAATCAACGCGCGAGATTCAAAACCATTACGGTAGGAAATAATTGACATAGAATTCTAAGAAGCTGCCCTACATAAGACGCTTTCTGACTAGAATAAGAAATAAAGGACAAATCTCGGATACATCGCAAAGAAGCTATTTGAAACCGAACAATCCCATCGCGAAAAGATTGGCGAAGAGCCATTTACATGCCAGAAGACTAGAGACGGATCACTTCTGACCTGCCGCTGCCTCTGCCTCCCACTGCTTGGGCCAGTCGATGCCATCAGGGAAGTCGGCTCCCACCTTGGGGACACCGCATCTCCACCTCTTGCTTCGATCCTGCTTAATATGTGTGTTCCCGCCATGTACCCACGAGCAGATGTACGGGCCGTTAGGGCAGTTGATTGGGGTGATACCGGCCTCACAAAGCTCCTTCTTTTCATAGGCACGGCACATGCCGGTGATGTCCCATTCTTTCCAATTGCCGACGTTCTGGATGTGGAGAACGGGATTGGTCAAGCCCTCGCCCTCGTCTCCGTCACGTTGGGTGAAGATGACGCTGAATTCCCCGATGCGAGGATCGTTGAAGAACTCACGGCCCTGAACGTGGCAGTTCTGCCAGTTCTCGTATTGCTTCTTGCCACCTTCCTGACATTCGACAGAGACGGTGCAGTGTCCACCGTCGACGGTCTTCATGAAAACCTCACACATATTTTCGTTTGCCTTCCAGTCCTAATATCACGGGCATATTAGTATTTGTGTCTTAGTGTGTATATATGCAGTCATAGAATGGTTCAGGGTGAGAAGGTAAAACCATTGATACGTATACTGGTGAAGGACTTACCCAAGCATTGATATCGCTATCGGGAGTGAAAATTCCGATAATCGTGAGCAAGTCTAGTATGGCCTTCGCTCCGCCGACGCCGCGAGCGGCAAGGGGGCGGAGAGCAGAGCCGAATGGAATGGCTGCCGAGGATGTGACGAGGCATCCAATGGCGAAAAGCGCCATTGACCCAAGTTTGTTGGCGGAAACCATGGTGATAGTTCTAAGAATGATTATAGGTAAAGGAAAGAGTGTTTCCTTGACGAATTTCGGGAGAAAGAGATTGGAATTTGAGAAGCTGGAGAATCTTTTCGCTGTGATGGGTGTGTTGACTGATGATGAAGTCGATGAGGACGAATAGAGATAGATAGTTTTGAGGCGTCACTGGGCCGGCTTTATATAGATGAAAACTATCAATGGGTTCCTTGATCTTCTGGCTCTTGGTTGGTAATTATTGACATAACTATTCTTAGCAACCTGAGCTGAGGTTGGCAATGATCCTTCTACTGGGTTTATTAGGTCTAAGCGTAGAACTTGCAGCGGAGCTGAGATCTCGACAACTATCCTAGGAATGAAACGATGCGTCCAATAATCAACGCCAGGTTCCGTACACGTAGGGCTGGCCAACCATCCAGTACGAATCTGACGAAGCCAATTGAATTTTCGACCCCAAAAGCATCATGCAATGGCGGCTGACCAGGGTGCAAGGGGAAATGATCCGCAGAGCAAATAAGCTTATTTGCTGTAAGGTTATGCGCTTTACAGGCCGCAGGGGCTTTTGTTCGTTAATAAATGGGGAATTTGATACCTGTGGCGAAGTCGCGCAGCCTCAATCTAGAGCCAGTTTGGGCGGCGTCTTTGGTATCAATGCAGACCCAGTCTTTGATCAACGAGGTCTCTGTTAATACTTTCTCGAATAGGCGATACAGCCGCTGTCCTTTGAGTCTATAACCAATGATGAATGGG
Organism: Fusarium albosuccineum; assembly: GCA_012931995.1. Taxonomy (NCBI): domain Eukaryota; kingdom Fungi; phylum Ascomycota; class Sordariomycetes; order Hypocreales; family Nectriaceae; genus Fusarium; species Fusarium albosuccineum. Next base: position 1,611 of record JAADYS010000009.1, on the reverse strand, counting down.
AATGATAGCCGTGACTTCTGCAGAATTACCAAAAAAGCGCCTGTGGCCTGCAGGTAGCCCCCATCAATATGCTTGGAAGGATTTTGTTGACTCGCGCAACGCTGCAAGAGCTAAAAGTGGAACGAACATTTTACGGGTCGCCGCTTACGGTCGGGTAATGAAGGTGACTGACACCGGGCAATATAACCCTATGAGGATACGAGTGCGGAAAGCGGAAGTTGGGAATGTCAGTCAAAATTCCCAGCAAAGTTGGCGCTTAATGAGCTGACCTATCTCTGTCGAGAAAGAGGAAGACGGTCCACGCATGGGGGGACGGACCGGTCCGCCGTGTTAAGATCCGCGATTTGCTGGTCCATCCTACGGATCTGTAGAGTACCTGTGCACTGTAACCTTGTGGCTGTACACTGCATGCATTTCGTCGCGCCGCTGGGCTATGCCACTTGGGGGCTATGTATGCCGCTTGGGGGCTATGCCGCTTTTCGTCGCGTTTCGTCCTCGCGTCCAGGACCCGGACCGCGACCAAGGCGCGAGGCCCGGGCTCCTAGGTTCTGAACTGTGCACACTGTATGGGATATCAGGTACCTCACGGTCGCCCTGCACGAGTTCTCGGAGCCTCATTCTTGCTCCTCCAGCTGATTCATATGATGGCCTTTATTTTACGCGTTTTATAAAAATATTTTGATCAAGGTTATTGCTTGTCTAGACTTGTTCAACTAACCTGTTCTTACCACGAGATCGCGGGCTGATTCAGAGGTTTCAAGATCGGCGAATTGAAGTGCTAACAGAACATGTGTGAAGTAACGAATCGATAATGTATAAAGAAAGTTGGTTAGCTTGGTGTATGCACTGAAATATGACAGTTAATCACAAGGTCATTTTCCGCGTTTCGATGCTGCCCCTCTCAGGCCCATGCCTCGTTTCTATTAGCCATCATATCTTGCAACTGATGAAAATGCTCATGCCCGCATATTGCGTAGGCCGCATTCCATGGCCGCTCTCGAGAAACCTCGATATCGCGATCTGAGAGTCAGAGGCAGGGGTTCGCGCAGTGCCAACTTGGATTTGACCTCGGGAGGTACGGAGTTTCTATTCACTCCGCTTTCCGTTCCATTGTCCGGTTCCTTAGATTCCGTAACGGTTGAAGGGCAATGACGGAACTAGCCTCATTACTCGACTTTGCCATGTCTTGACGTTGAGGAACGCGGGTTAAAGTACCTACGGAAAGGAGACTTCGGGTGGGAAATTGACTGCAAGGATCCCCCTCCCGGGCATATCGGAGCTTCAGCAGGCACGCGGAATGAATGACGTCAGGAAACTTCGTGTTTTCTGCAGAACGGACCAGACCAGCCACAGGTCTTCAGTAGGTGATTGCGTCGTAGCGTAAGCTATTACAGTAGTCAACGTGAGCCGGGTATACTGGGGCTACACCCAATCTGTGTGTGTGTGTGTGTGTGTTATATTTTACGTCCCACGGGCAATTTCTTCCCGCCAACCGCCATTCAGGCGTAAAGAGACGTGCTAAGCTAACTATAGGGTAAGTGACTAATGTCTATGACCAGGTATAGGGTAGGTAGATCTCTCGCACTTTTCTCAATCCGGTCAACGCGTGCG
>JAADYS010000008.1:0-65432 GCA_012931995.1 Fusarium albosuccineum | reverse complement strand
TTATTACTTAGAGTATATATATACTTAATCCCTTATTAATATAAACCTAGTATAAATTAGGTTTATCCCTTAGAAGAACCTAATTATTATATGTTAGATATTAAATATAATATATATATATATACACATTACGCCTAAATAGCAGTTAGCGGGAAGAAATTGCCTGCGGGACGTTAAATATAACACACACATACATACCTCTCTAGACTATTTACGATAGTAACATAATAGTGCTCTAATAGTTTAACCAAAAATAGGTTTTTATCACACACTGAAACTCTAATAATCAATCACGATTCGTGGTGCTGTTACGGCAATTAGATAGTTACAGGTAGCATGCTAGATAGCTGGAGGGTTTCTGGCGAATTCTATGGTTCTAGATGGGCAGATAAGCGGAAGCAGTAGGGTAGGAGCATCATAATGTATTGAAGTTAGGGATACCTAGTCATAAGAAGAAACACGCGATATACCTTAGACTGTTAGGCTGGAAAAGATGAACGGACTATTAGTTTAGTCTTAAGACGCAGTTAGACTGGAAGTTCATTCTGACCAGATCGGACGGACAAAACAAACAGTCCGACGCGAATAGACGAACTGCTGAAATTGTCAGCAGGCCTGGGTTGAAAAGAATACGAGACGGCTCTGACTGCTGTCTTGGGAAGGTAAAAAATATCTTGGGAAGGTAGCAAATATTAGGGATCCCCTCGTGGACTTTAGCTTGAGCGATTTCATGGGAAACCTGAATGGTGCCATCACTATCACCTGCATATAGAGCGGGCTATCCATGCGTCCGAATGATGTTGTTATCTCAGGGTTATCATTGCGCAGTGACAGCTACAAAAGATCCATAGCTATTTCCACTTCTAGAATGTCGGCTCCAGGCCATGTGCGAGACCGAACTAAAGCATGAAACCCGCCTAGAGTCGTAGTGCAGCAGCGGCTGATCCTTGTTCGACCGTTTTATACTGGAGGTAGTCGGTAATAGCACGCTTGTCCTCCCATTAAGGCAGTCTGCAAAAATGTTCAAGTAGGACTTGATCAAGCTTACTGGTTGCTGTAAGCGCTTTACAATTTCATTTTGGACGCAGGGCATCACTCGTCACTCTTTTTTCGACCATTCGCCAACTATCGAAACTCCCATTTTACCGCCTTGCTAAAATACCCCAGTGGACGATTGACTTATCGACTTGCCTTATCGGGGCATTGATCCTTGTTGCCAAGGATCTATGACTGCCGATCACTTGTACAGGGGTATGATAAGGTCAATACCTTCTTGAAATACCGAGCCAGACGACGGAACAACGGAGTTTAGTACCAGAAAGGCAGGTACGCGCTCTAGGTCCTCTGAAGCTATCGTCAGGCGACTCTATCGCGGGAACAAGTTCCAGAGAGGCAGGTAAACCAACTCCAGACTAGGACCTTGGTAGACAATTTTCTCTATATAAAGGGAACTTGAGATCGCAACAATCACAACATCTCACTCTCATCCAACAGCCTCTTCTCCTCTCTTCAACTCGGTACTCTCAAAGGTCTCCCAGCCCAGCTTTCACGATGGTCTTCAAGCTCGCTTTCCTCAGCGCCCTCGTTGCGCCCATGGCAGCGGCCCTTCCCCAGGCGCCTACTGTCAACCAGATCGTCGGCGGAGAAGCTGCCGCCTCTGGTGACTTTCCTTTCATTGTCAGTCTCTCTCAGAGCGGCAGCCACTTCTGCGGAGGAACCTTGATCAACGCCAACACCGTCTTGACTGCTGCCCACTGCTCCAGCGTCAGCGCCAGTAGCGTCCGTGTTCGTGCCGGATCTCTTGTAAGTATCCTATCCCACAAGACGCATTGAGCACAAATCTGATTTGTCTCTCATAGAACCGCAACTCGGGTGGTACCCTTGTCGGTGTCTCTTCGATCACCGTTCACCCTAGCTTCAGCAGCAGCACGCTCAACAACGACGTTGCCATCTGGAAGCTGTCTACGTCCATCCCGACTAGCTCTACCATCTCTTATGCTTCGCTGGCCGCTTCCGGCTCTGACCCTACCAGTGGATCTTCCGCCATTGTTGCCGGCTGGTAAGTATCTCGTTGCGAGTATAGTCAACGGACAAGGCTAACTAGGAGCGCAGGGGTACCACATCCGAGGGTGGCAGCAGCCTTCCCGTCAGCTTGAGGAAGGTCACTGTCCCTATTGTCTCTCGCGCTACCTGCCGTGCTCAGTACAGCACTTCCCAGATCACCACCAACATGGTCTGCGCTGGCCTTGAGGCGGGTGGCAAGGACTCTTGCCAGGGTGACAGTGGTGGTCCTCTCATTGACGCCTCTACCCGCACTCTCATCGGTGTTGTCTCTTGGGGTGATGGATGTGCCCGCCCTGACCTTTCTGGCGTCTACGCCCGCGTTGGCAGCCTTCGCTCTTTCATCGACGCCAACGCTTAAGTGCCTTACCCAGGCATCTTTGGCTACGCAGACTTGGAACCTTGTTCCTAGGAGGCAGTCGAGTATATAAAGGTTTTGAAGGAGGACATGATTGGAGGAGACAAGTTTGGGTTGAGAGAAGGTGGTTGTACATAGCTGATAGTGAAGATACGCAGCGGTTGCCGGCATACTAGCAATCTGTTCCAGCTAGGACTTTCATAGAGCTCTGACAATGGTATCTTGTTTTGAGATTGAATTGAATTCGCCGATTCTGTGAGCTTGATATATGTTTTTGACCATATTACTTTCACAACTATCACGTCCACGGCCATACTTCCTCAAATGCGCATCAACATGAGTCAAGATGATTAGTTCTCTCGAGATGCATAGTCAGGGTTCAAAGTCTTCTGGTGCAGATATCGGAAAGTTACTCCGTATAGTTTACACTACCAAGAAACTTAAGAAACCCCGTTTGAATAATCCAGTAGGAAAAAGTTTTTGATTAACGGCATTGACTATGTACTCAAATCTCAGCCACAGGCTACTATTGAGACAGAGTCAATTTGCGTCTAAAAATCGTCAAAAACCTTCCGCATCATAACAAACTATTTCTCTTGGATGTTGGCAAGTATAGCCCCCTCTCGAACATTCCATCCATCCCTCTTTATTCTACAGGATCAATTTTACTCGGAGACTTCCTTCACAACCAGACCCTTCAAGTTCTTCAGCTTCTCAATGGCATCTTGAGTTAGAGGTCTAGGGCGCGAACATATTAGCTCGAGATTATCTGGTGCTACCATAACAGTACTTACGGAGGGAATGATGTGGGAGGCATCATTCGATTGCTCCTCCAGTGATTGGCGCCAGTATCTTCTACGACAATGCTACAAGAAATTGTTTGTCAGGCTCCAACATTGAGAAAGATACGATAAAGCTCACTCAATCGCAGGCTGGTTGCAATGCTCAAAACCTTCCAGCCCCTCAAAAGTATAAGAAATTGACTTGATAATTGATTCTCATCAGCATGTCCTCGCACAGCAGCTAGCTTGCCACGCCTACCTTTCGGTCCGCCATAGCCGCCAAAGTTAATGGGTTCTGGCAATTGAGGCCAGAAGCAGCAATAGTGACAAGTAGTATATGATAGATTGAGACAGGATGCATCTAGCTTGATCATTGGTCCAACAATCATTGGAACTAGGCGGGGGTCCACGGCATTTAAGCAGTATTTTTAACTTCACCTTTCACGGGCCCTTCACAAATGAGGAAGGTGTAGGGATCTACAGGCGACAGGGGTTTGACGGATAAATAGAGGATCCCTGTCTTTGGCCGATTAAGTTCTCGTCTATGAGCAATGCACCAATCCCCGACTGATATGTCTTGCCCAGAGTTGGATCTGAAACTGATCCTTGCCCCCTCCATCAAGTAACCATCTCCGTAGTGGTCGATCATTCGCTTTAAAGGTGGTCATCCGGGATGTGGGTGAACACACTTGGCCAGCCCCAGCTGATCGTCCACCTTCCAAAGGTACTCTTAGCTGCTTGTCGACGTTACAATGACAGGCACTTTTGTCTTCTGAAGACACCCCCACAATTCCGGCGCTTGCTGATAAGGGTCGTTAGTCGGTCGGATCATACGTGCGACCTGGGACGTACTGGTGATAACCACCAAGCAACAGATATTGTAGAGCTGAAAGGAATGCCAAAAGATATTATATCCTGCTCTTAAGCTAGCTGTCTAGGAACCGCTCAAAACTTGACAAAGTTGAACAAGTCCTCAAATAGCCAAGACCCCTCCGCATGCGCCAGCGAGTCTTCAAACAGCCCCATGCCCTCAACTCCAGACCCATCAAGGTCTGTAAAGCCGGCGCGACTGGGTGTTGTAGAACCTTCCACAGCTTCCTGATTCTGCAAAGACCGGTGTGGCTCGCCGCAAGGCGTCGATTCTGTTATATCGTTCCACCTCTCAAGGTGTCCTGCATTGTCCAGGATAGCAGTACGAGCTTGATTCCCCGGGTTTTCAAAGCCAATGTTCCACATTCTACAGAGTTCGGGCCCGAAATCAGCGAATAAGGCAGACATCTTAGTATCCAGGGGCGGCGGATACTCCGGGATACGAGGCTGTTGCTGGATTGCTTCTTTTGCCTTGGCTAGTCCCCGAAGCGCTCCGTGGGCGGACCCCCATCGCTTCCCGAGCTCTTCAAGCGTTATTTTTATGACGTTGGATTCGTGCTCAGCAATATCGTGCAAGGATTCGTGGCGGAATGCGGTCAACTGAACAAGACCTGCTGCCAACGCGTAAAAGGTAAAAACAGGACCGAGATATCGTAGCTGGTCCCTAGACACGAAATCCTCGAGAATGGCCACCACAAACGATGAAGCTAACAAACACACTGTCGATGTGGAAGCCTGACCAGCTGTGGGCCGGTGGAGCATAATAAGAGAAACAAAGTACGGAACTCCGAGCTGGCGCGCCTCAAAGTTATACGGTGCCAGTTTCCATGTATCGCCTTGTTGGTGGGATATCTGAAGCGGTTTTTGGAGCCCCTTGAGCCAGCGAAACAATGCATCTTCGAGGCGTTGTTTGCAAGAAGTTGTGAGAGTTTGTCGTCGCTGAGCTTCTGCTACATCGCCCATAAGTCTGCAAATGGTTACGTATGCAATAAAAAGATTCGCATTGGTATCTGGAACAGGGAAGTCGGCTAATATCGGTGGCTTCACGGTGCTGTCCTCGAGGTGGATAGTCCTCGGCCTCCCAGTCCCCACTGAGATTATGCTGTCGCGAGTCTAACTCTTTTGTCAGAAATGATCAACCGTCTTAGTTAGAACTCATCCATGATAACTTACAACTAATATCCACCAGAGGCGACGCTTAAAACCTTTGAAAGGCCCATCCGCTGGTTCTTTGTGAAGTCCAACCTGATACGCAAGTTCAACACCGATGCGAACCCAGAAGCCACTGGTGTTGGTCGAGAACTTCTCCGGTCCCGTTGGATTCCATCACTGCAGTAGGCAGACGGCAACTATAGCGAGTGTCGTGTTCTTTTCATGTTGATGAAAGAAAAGAGCTCGCGCTCTTTCATAGAATTCGGAGGATGATGTGTGCACGAGGGGGCTAGACAAGACTCTGCTTCCAGCAAGGAATACAGATTGCAGCAGTAAAGGCGAGGGTTGACTCCCCTCAAGCCATCGTCTCTCTACAATGGGCATCCAAGGATGGCACCGCTCCATGAATGCATCGATAAGGCTTTCTCGAATCGACCGTGGCGGAATGTCGAACACCTTTCTCAATCGTAGGTACTTAATGTCAAGATCGGGAAGCCCGTGTTCTCCGTTAGCATTTCTTTGAGAGACAACAGTATCTTCATTAAATGGAACTTGGCATCCGATATACTCGCTGCGGCCCACATAGCTCTGTTCGGGGCTTGGAATCTCGCAAGACTGGCTGGAGACGGGTGAATATGGCAGCACCGTGTCCTCAATCAGATGAGACGCGCCTGCGGGAGCACTGGTCTCAGCATTCTCTGGTATCGTCACACTGTCAAGGCAAATAGAGCCATTGGATGCAGGCCTTTTTGAAGCAGAATCGCGATGGGAAGGACTGGGGCTAGACGTATAATGTTTCCGCTTCCGTTGGTGTGGCCAATAGGTCAGTTAGTCTTCTGCCGGTATTCCACTTTCAGACAGGGTTACTAACCGGCAATCATAGTCGCCTATCCTGCAGTTGGTGCAAGGCTGAGTGCTTGAGTTTGCAAGATCACACTTGATCTAGGTAGTGTGCGAATCAGCATGGCTCAAACGATCTTCTACCTAGAACCCTCACCTTCTTTTTGTGACATAATGAGCATGCCTTACTCCCCCTGTACTGGGGAGGCATGGCAATCTATTCCAGCTTCCGCGACTGTGGTGAAGAACGTTGGTAACCTAATCACGTCTCGGTGGGAACTCCGGTTGTCTTTAACCTTGCACTGCCTCGGATTATCAGCTCCCGGTTTGCGGGGTAGAAAAATCGCTAGCTGCTACTGGCTAGCTTACACTGGTACTGCGGGGGGTTGTCGGAAGACTGGGGAACTTCTTTGAAGCTCTATTTGACTGTCTACAATCTTGGTTTGACAATCTTGGGACGATAGCCCGTCGCAGCGTCAAGAGGCAATTCCATGCCCCATACAACTTTACAGTCCCAATTCCTTCTCTTTGCGTCAGTGACTCGAGCCTCGATGCCACTGGTGTAAATAATTTGTGGGAAAGCAAATTCTCCAACGCCGCCTTCGCCATCCATAATCCATCTCTTGGCAACTTCCTGGGCAACCTCATTATCATCCCGCTGGGCATCCAACGCCAACAAGATACCACTGATTAGCCAGCCCAGTGTGAACATGTATTGTCTTCCGTCTGCCAAAGCCACGCCAACATCATTTTTGTAAGGTGCCAGCTTAGTGAAGAATTTGGGCGATGCTGTCGCCAGAGTGCGCTTCAGTTCGCCATCCTTTACCGCATCGATAGACTTGGTCATCCACACCGTGATGATGTCGAGGTGATCTTTATTAAGCATGTGGCGAACCAGCTCGCTTGCCAGAACATTTGTTGTTCCCTCCCACGTCATGTTTGCCGCGGTATCACGAAACAGGCGCGAGATATTGAACTCGGGGTCGTGAGGATCGTCCATATAGCCGACACCGCCCATGGCCTCCTGGCATTCCTGCAAAGCTAAGGTCGCAACTTTGCAGATGATGGCTTTTGCCGTCGCTGTCAAGGTGCGCAGCAGTACTTCGGTGTGCCTCCCTGGTTCTGGAAGAGGGACGTAACTTGCGGGCCTTGGCTCTGGATGCCCATAGTCTGCAAAGCTGAGCAGAGAGGTGGTGAAGAAGGCCAGCTGAAGTGCGCCTCGGTGCTTCACCTCCATATCGGACAACAGCCGTAAGTGCATTGGGAAGGTCCATAGAGGTTGGTCAAGCACCCTTCGAGCTTTTGCGAACGATTTGGCGATGTGCATTGTACGCCTCCAGCATGATAGGGCGGTTATGAAGTTGTGTGTTCTCGTGACATTCAGAAGCAGCGCTATCGTTGAAATGCCCTTGTCCTTTAGGCCGATCATCCAAGCGCGGACGTCCTTCAACTCGAGCTCGGCGGTAGGAAGCTCTTTAGTACCCATCTTGTTCTTCATTCTGTGGATTCTGATGCCGTTGGTGACCTGTTTCTGCTTGCCATCCGGGCCAGTAACTGTTCTTTTCGTGGGCGCAAGGAACAAACTCAGCTCGCCTGACTCTGTCTTTGCCAGAATCAGAGCAACATCGCAGTCAGCAGCAGAGGTAAACCACTTGAATCCTGAAAGTAGATAGTCGCCCACGTCAAGCAGGCCAACGTCGCCTGTTTTCTTAGCAAGGGGTAAATACACCGCGACAGTTTCAGAATTTCGAACGTCACTCCCTCCAGGGCGCTCTGTCATCCATTGGCTAGATACCCAGGCGTCCTCTCGGGAAACGAGTTTCTGGAACACCCGATGAAAGGGATGTTGATCGGCGAGTTCAGGAAGGTGCTTCGCTATCAGACGGGCTGCACCGCTGGTCATTGACACTGGGCACGATCGAACGGCCGAAGAAGCGGAAAAGATGTAGTTACTACCGGGTTCAGTCAATAACTATATCGCATATATGATGAACCAGGCTCACAATGAATGCTGCACAAGTCTTCTAAACACCCCATTCTCCGGTTCATAGCCGAGTGATACAACACTGTTACTCGGTCAGCTCTAATCTTGAAACTGGTATTGCTCTCAACGAACCCATTCTTCGCGCCCCATTCGCCCAGTTTCTTCCATCCCTCTGCCGTAACAAGTTTATCGTACGGATATCGCTGGCCCCAGGCGTCATACTGTTTCACGAACGGCTGTTCCTTCTCGGCATTGGCAATCCATGCCAGAACGGGCTCCGACAAGGCTTCATCGCCAAACTTGGTCAACCGAGGCAGTAGGTCATTGAGAATTTCAGGGCTCAAGTACCAATCTAGCACACGCTGGAAGTATGGGTCTGATGTGACTGGGTTCTCTAGCGGTGCGGGTTGGAGTGTATAGCCCGAGTCGACAGTAGAGGGTTTGAGGATCGTAGGAGACATGGCGTTCAGGCTGGCAATTCCTTTGGCGTCAGTTATTAGGTGATGCCATGAAGAGCCACTTTCTATCCATCTTGTAGTTATAAGCTTTCGTCATCAAGACGACCTGCACAAGGCAGCGGAGGCGCCGAGGAGAATCGCCGAAAATCGCCGTGATCGACCGGCGTTTTTCGGCACCTGAGAAAGCGGAGGCACACCGGCACTTGAGTCTCCCATTACCGGCTAATATCGAACAAGCAGGTAAATATCCTCTTCAACAGCCAGTCAAATCTTTGCAACCTCGTCAGGTGCAATTGCAGTCAACATGGATTCCTCGGACCCCAAGATGGTGCCCTCCGAGGACTTGAAGCCAATCTGGCAACCATGTGTCCACCCAGACGCGATCCCCATGAACCAATATCGCAAGCACGTCAACGAAAAGTTCAACTTGGACTTGCGGAACTCTCATGATCTGCACAAATGGTCTATCTCCTCCCCTCAAGAGTTCTGGTACGATCTCTGGTCTTACGTTGGGCTTGTCCCAGACCTCCCAGCAGGAACAACACGTGCATATGACGCCGCGATACCCATGGACGAGATCCCGAAATTCTTTGAGAATTCTCGCATCAACTATGCTGAGAACGTCTTGACACAGCCCGAGGTTGCGGATGACTCCCTTGCATTAATAGGGTTGCGTGAGGGCCAGGGCTTGGAGGGAGAACGGTGGACATGGGCAACCCTTCGTGAGCAGGTCCGAAAAATTCGAAGCGCCCTCCAAAGAAGCGATGTTGACGCAGGAGATCGTGTTGCTGCGCTGATTTCTACTTCAAATTGGTCTATCGCAATATTTCTGGCTGCTGCCAGCTTGGGCGCAATATTCACGTCCATTGCTTCGGACCTGGGCACCGAGGTCAGTCATATGCGTCTCTCCTTAGAACCCTGTCGGCTAAGCCTCATTCTAGGGATGCCTCTCACGTCTGCAACTTGTTGAACCCAAAATATTGTTCGCGGACAGCCACGTTACTTACAAGGGTCGCCAGCGAGACAATCTGGCCAAGATATCATCCATTATGAGACGGCTGGAAAAGCAGCCTGAAGTGGTCCTCATACCTCTTCGTGAGCTTCCTTCGCATCCGTTCCTAAACCTATCAAGCTTCTTTACCAGGTCCAATCCATCAGATAAGCTTCTGTTCAACAGGGTGTCATTTTCCGCCCCCTTATATATCTTGTATTCGAGCGGAACGTCAGGTCCGCCGAAATGTCTTGTTCACCAGCATGGAGTCATACTACAGCACAGGAAAACCTCAAAATTACACAACTCCCTCCAGCCAGCAGAAGTTCTCTTTCAATATTCCAGTCCTTCTTGGGTTCTATGGAATATCATGGTCGGCCATCTAGCTGCAGGCACAACGCTTGTTGTGTACGATGGGTCCCCAACTTTCCCAAAGCCCGAGTTCATGTTGGATATCGTGCAGAGACACAAGGTGGCATACTGGGGTGTATCTCCCCGTTATCTCCAACAGCTCGAGTCCCGGAGTCTAGCGATAAAGCAAAAGTACGATCTATCTTCTCTTCGCATGGTTCAGACGGGAGGGTCCCATCTAGCAGCCAGCCAGTACCATTGGTTCTACCAGGTCTTCCCATCCACAATTCACCTCACCAGTGTCATTGGGGGAACCGACCTCGTCACATCGTGGATCGGCACAGATCCAGCTGGCCCATTGTACCCTGGCGAGATTCAGCTGCCGATGTTGGGCCACGATGTTGACGTGGCTGATCCTGTAACGGGAGAATCCGTGAAACATCTGGGCGTTGCTGGCGAGTTTATATGTCGGCAACCGTTCCCGTCTATGCCAGTTTTCATGTGGGGAGATGAAGGGAATAAGCGATACAAGGCAAGCTACTTTGAAAGGTTCGAGTTTCCCTGCTGGGCTCAGCATGACTGGGCCAGCTTCAACCCAGTAACAGGTGGATCTCAAGTTCACGGGCGCAGGTTGGTCTAGAAATAATTCTTTGAAGGAGATAGTGCAGGATTTTACTGACGATGAGACACAGTGATGGAGTTTTGAATCCTCAGGGCATCCGCTTCGGGTCATCCGAAATTTACTCTATCACCGAAGCGCAGTCGTTCAATGATACTATTGAAACAACTCTCTGCGTAGGTAGAACCCGTAAAGAAATTGACGACGATGAGTCAGTCTTTCTCTTTGTTGTCATGCGTCAGGGCTGTCGTTTTGATGCTGCCCTGGACGAAAGGCTCCGCTCTGCCATCCGTTCCGGCCTGAGCGCACGACATGTGCCACGATTTGTACTACCAGTCAAGGAGATACCGATGACAGTGAATGGAAAGAAGGTTGAAACGCTGGTCAAGGAAACGATTTGCACAGGCGAGTTTCCGAAACGAGTGAGCTCTACTGTCGTGAACCCGCGTTGCTTGGAGGACTTTAGGCAGTATTATTACATCGAGGAGACAGCTCCACGGGCTAGGCTATAGAATTGTAGAGAAATAGATATTTTCAAGAGACTTGTCTGTTCAATCTATTTACTTCCATTCCCCTGTGCTCAAATGACCAATGAATGGTTTCAGTTTAAGTGGAACAAACTGAAATATCATCCTACAAGGATTCCGAACCTAAGCTACTATATAGTATCAATTCTTCCGACGCAGACATAATCCAAGCCTTATTATGACGTCAAGATATATCCCATACGTCCCACGTTTTCTAACCATGGCTAGATCGTCTAAACGCCAGCCGCCAAGCCGGCGATTCTGGGGAATAGCCGGGGCCCCGCGTTCGGCGACGGCGATTTTTTGGCGGAATCTGGGGTAAATCGCCTCCAGCTGACAGGTCGTCTACAAACGGCATGATATATAGACCTACGGTCTATAGTCAGACAGATCGTGTTCTCCACATCCCTCTGCTCAATGAATCCATCGTCACAGCTATCAAAAATGACCGGCCTCAAGAAGGTGGATTCTGAGGAAGACACTCTCAATGTCGAGAAGGTTGACCAGGATACTACTCCCTACATGGGACTCAGCGCTGAGGATCAGTTGTTTTTGGATTCATTCTCTAAGAAGGACGTGGACAAGATATATCGGAAAGTAAGTGATTGTATGAGACCACCTAGCAGAAAATATAATGTTTAACTATGAACAGATTGACTGGCGCCTTATACCAGCTCTAACCATCCTCTACCTAATTGCTATTATTGACCGAGCCAATATCGGTGCGTCACGTATAGGAACAATTAATCTTCGTTGTTGACGCCTGACTTTGAGTAGGAAACGCAAAAATCGAGGGCCTGGAGGCCAGTCTGGGCATGAGTGGAACTGACTACAACGTTGCTGTTGCAATCTTCTTCGTGTCTTACATCCTATTTGGTTAGTGCGCTACCCATGTCGTGAAATGTTTCTTCTAACACGTAAAAAGAGATTCCAAGCAACCAGCTACTTAGCAAGTTCAAACGGCCTTCAGTCTACTTGGGATCTCTCGTTGTGGGCTGGGGAATGATTATGACGCTTACAGGAGTTGTGCAGAACTTTGGTGGTCTCTGCGCCACACGCTTTCTGCTTGGTGTTTTCGAGCATGTCACCACCATCGCTTTCTGATCAAGACCACTTTACTAACTAAGATAAAGGGCCGGCTTCTTTCCCGGGGCGAATTACATCGTCGGACAATGGTATCCACCGCATAAAACGCAGACAAGAATTGCCATCTTCTACACAGCCAGCGCTGCATCAGGGGCGTTCTCCGGTCTGCTCGCCTTCCTCATCGTCAAGATGGACGGCGTCGGAGGATATGAGGGCTGGAGGTGAATCTTCCTCCTCGAGGGACTCGCATCCGTCGCCGCCGGTTTCGCAAGCTGGTTTCTTCTCCCAGACTCACCGGCTCTGTCTGACAAATGGTTGACACAAGAAGAGATCCGGTTTCTGGACCTCAGTCACATCAAGTTTCGCGGTCGCAAGGTTGAGCGAAGTCGAAAAGTCGAAGTCGAGACTTTCTGGAAGGTCATCAAAGACTGGCAGCTCTACTTGTTAGGCATAGTCTTCATGTCCAACACTGTGCCCAATTATGCCCTCAAGTTCACGATGCCGCAGATCATCCTCAACATGGGTTTCACATCCTCGAGAGCACAACTCTTAACTATCCCGTAAGTCCTTACATCTGAACCATAATCACGCAAGTTACTCGTGTCTTCGGCAGTCCGTATGCAGTTGGTGCCATCTCCGGTCTTTTAGCCTCCTTACTCGCTGATCGCTTCACATGGAGAATGCCTTTCCTCGTTGGCGCTCGGGTTACACTCATCATCGCCTACGCGATTCTGGTCTCGAAATCAGAGTTCATTAAGGACTGTCTATTTTGCTTATTCACAATGTCCCTGTGTGTTACTTTGCCGTTCACCTGGCATGCGCTGGCCTGTATCCCATCCCTCCCGGCGTCAGCACCTGGACGGTCAACAACCTCGGTCCACGCAAAAGAGCCATGGGTGTGGCTCTTATGGTGATGATTGGCAGTGTCGGCGGCGTGATTGGCAGTTTCATCTACCTAGATAGAGAGAAGCCCAAGTATCCGACAGGTTTTGGAACTTCGCTTGCTGTGGCAGGCGCCGGCGTACTGGCTTGTCTCACGTTAGAGACGGCATACTGGCGAATCAACAAAAAGAACGAAAAGGTGAATGAGGAAGAGATACGATCTAAATACACCGCAGTAGAGTTGGAAGGTATGGACGATCGTTCACCGTTATTCAGGTATAACTTGTAGGTCGTGAAGCGGGTTTATCCCGATTACCTAGGTAGTCAGCAGGCGTCGTGGAGTTGGCCCAGATACCTGGTCGGGTAGACGGCGACATTCAGGTAGTTACAGCAGGCGTCGTGGAGTGGCCAGGATCCATACCTGATCGGGTAGCCAGGGGGTTCAGGTGGACATTCAGGTAGTTTCACTGCAACTTTAACCCCCCGAAAGGCTTCGCCGCCCCAGGCCTTTTTCTTCACTGCAACTTTGGCCCACCTCAAGCCAGCATGTACTTTTTACTATCTTAGAAGAAATAGGCCAATACCCTCCCGCTACCCTGACCTCCCATAGGAATATTTCTAGGCGTCATATCAGATCGCTAGCTACAACTCCAGAAGCTCTCACGATCTGGAGCAGCAGTGAACGCCTATCGCCCCATTCCATGATAATTCTTTTAGCTTCTAATCATTGTAGGGCGAGTCTTACAAAACATTCACTAACATTCAGATGTATTACGTTTTGGGCGCTTCAGGACAACCATATTTCAAGTCTTCATCTTTCATTTCTTGCCTAACTGAGCTGCTTGGGCAGAAATCGTCCAACAACGAACAATCATGCATGTTCGACTTCTTTGGTCAAAGGAGCCGCCTTCTCTTGTGCTTGGAATTTCGCAATGCCGGCGGCAGAGTCTTGGCCATCAAACAGGACGGCAATCTCCTCCAGAGTAGGGCCCTTGGTCTCGACGAAGAAGAAGTAGATGACTAGACACTCGATAACCAACCTAAAAGCAAGAAGCGTTAGCAATGCATTGCTTTAAAGGAATAGGGAAACTTACACAGCGATATAAACAAAGTAAAACCTCCACTCCAGCTGCTGAAGTCCAAGGGGATTCACCCATTGGTTGAATACGCCACTAAGGGCGGTAAAGCAGAAGCAAAGAGTAAGTCCCTTAGCTCGAATGCTATAAGGCAAAATCTCGACAGTGTAGGACACAGTCAAGCCGGGCCAGGCAGCTCCCGCAACTCCATAGAAGAGGAAGATCATGGCCACCACGGCGATACCCGCAGATGCAGATTCTGTCTTGGCATAAACTGCGCTGCATGCAGTCCAGATACTGAAGGAGATGAGCATTCCCACTCCCGCAAAGAGGAAGAGGAAGCGTCGTCCAATGCGGTCGACGAAGAAGGCGGCGAAGAGCGAGACAAGCCAGCACCAGATAGTGAGGCCGCCGTTGATGTAAGCCTGTGTGGTGGAACTATTTCTTGTCAGTTGATTGTACCAACTTTCTCCTCGGGTTAAAACTTACTCGGTAATGCCAATGGTTTTGAGAATGGCCGCAAGCTGAGCATCCACGTTAATCGACAAGTCTCGTCAGGAAAGCCCATCGTTACTCACGTAATAAGACACGAGACCGTTTCCACTGCACTGAGAAAAGATGGCAGTCGCAATGATCAAAGCACACCTCTTTCGGTTTCCCTTCGTTCGCACCAACTCAGCCCATCCGTTGCCCGATGTCTCACGCTCCAGCCTTAAGGTGCTGACGATCTCGGCATACTCCCACCTCACAAAATCATCGTCGGGGTCGTTGTTTCCGTGATACTTGACAAGAATCTGGCGAGCTTCTTCCTCGCGTCCCTTGCTGATCAGCCATCGGGGGCTCTCAGGAACAAACCAGATAGCAAAGAACTGAATACCAGGCATAAGACATTGGAGACCAGTAGGGAGAACCCATTGAATAGTTCCAGTCTGATGCTGCAGCGTTCCGAAGCAAACCCACGCAGCAATGATGCTTCCCAGGTACCACAGGGTATTATAAATCGTCGTGACCCTGCCTCGGTGTCTCGGGTGGGCGACTTCGGTGATCAGCAAGGGGCAAGTGCCGTTGGAAATGTTGGATCCAAAGCCCATGACGAAACGACCAATGAGATATAGAACGTCTCTTTTTGTGCCGTGGTCCTTCTGGGGGAAGCACTGCATGATGGCGCCAGCAACGACGAACACACATCCGACTGCTGTACCCTTCTTTCTTCCGAGTCCGTCAGCGATGTAGGGCGCAAAGAGGAGGACAAAAAGACCGCCGAAACCGGGCATTGCGCCAAAGATGCCGAGCCGGCTTCCCTCGGGGTGATCGAAGACTATGACCTCAACGTCAGCCATCAAGTACGATAATAGTTACAAGGATCAAACCTACAGCTCTGCCAAGAATTCATTGTCTGCAACCCGTTAAGCAAGGAAGCGTCGAATCCCAGCGTTGTTGATCCCAGAAAGAGGAAGAACATCATGCCGTACAGTTTTCGTAGTTCGGTCTGCTTCCAGAACGGAAGTGATGACCCTTGGGGGACAAGATCCTCGGCATGGTCAACATGGTCGACCACGTCGTCATGGGCCTTTTTCTGTGCCATTGCGAAGACAAAACGCTTCAAAAGTGCTGGTTAGGAGTTGTGAATATGGCTGAAGGCTGAAGAACGCCAAGGTAGCTGTTCCTTGCATCCCAACTCCAGCGATCATCGATACCTTATATGTCCCACGCCTTGTGCCGTAAATCGGCCCGCGGCCGAAACCGTAAAACTCGTCAGCTAACAAAACTTCGCTTGATTCACGGTTCCATGGCATGGCAGCAGGGGGGGCAAAGCTTGGACAGTTGAGCCCACGTGAGTGTCACCACTGAAGCCTTTTCCGGGCCATCTGCTCATTGGTGCGCGTTTTACCAAACCTGTCAAATCCTCCCCATGGGGAAGACAGAAGCGATGAAACCTTGCAGATCACGGGAGCTCTGCAACAGCAGACTTGAGCCTGGAAAGGATTCGAGCTGCAGGGCTTTATTGGAACATGACTCGGGGGCTCCACCATTTCCGAGTTGTGAATGGTCAGGTAAGTCCGATATTTCTGCGAGTTGTGTTAGTGCGACATGGTGGCGTAAGTTGGGGAAGAGCGGTCAAAATAATGTTCCCAGGATATCCGTAGTTTTACGACTAAACTACGGCCGTCTTTCTGTCAGCCTTGTAGTACCGAATTGTGGCTTGGTAAATCCGACGTTTCTGCGATCAACCCATCAACTCCTCTCCTATGGTGATCCGATAATTATCCTCGGATCTCCATCTTCCTACGTTCAAACATCTCCATCTTTATGTTTCTCTTCGGGTTTTTGTCGCAACAAACCCATCAAGCATCTAACCCATGGCTTCCGTAACCAGTGATCCGGGGCAGTCCACCGAGCCTCAACCCCACACTACGGACAAGACCGCGAGGAACCAGAGGGCCTGTGACGTCTGCCGATCCAGAAAAGTTCGGGTGGGCAACCCAATCTTTTGCCGGTTATCAATCTCCCGGCTACTGACAACTTAGGCAGTGCGTTTATGCTGCAGGCTCTCGTCAATGCCAAGGTTGTGTCTTTCTCAATGTGGATTGTACGCATCGACGACCGAGGAGAAAACGCGGACCACCAAACAAGTTGAGTTGACCCATTTTCATCCTCTTAATTCGAGGCGGCTTTACTAATAGAAACTTGGTAGACATGCACGAGGCTATCGGGAATCAGGTGTCGCTGGTGTCGAGTCTCCAAGTCCTGGAGTTCACCTGACACCTTCGGCCCATAGTAATGAGGCTCCTATTCCCGCGCCTCTACTCCCGAGCCCCGGGTTCTCAGATCATATCTCTGGGTCCCCGTCTGATACCTCGTCTATTCTTCGAAGCCATTGGCTTTCGGCGTTTGCCACCGAGGCAATAGTCTCGCGGCTGTTAGACGACTGGTTCGACAAGATCCATCCGCTTGCTCCGATTCTTCTCCGCCGACGCTTTTTTCGTCGCCTCCACAACCGGGAAGCAGACCTAGACCCCATGTTCTGCGGGCTGGTCATAAGCGTATGCGCTGCAACCAAGGCAACGCTACCCCGTAGAGACTACGGACCCGTAACAGTGGAACACTGCATCCAGTTTCTAGACACACATGGCTTGCTTAGGAGCCGGTTTGCGCAGGGATGTTTTTCTCTAGACTGGTGCATTGCCATGTACAACATGGGCATGGCGATGAACGCCGTGTCTGAGTCGGGCTTGAGCAATATGCGGTCCTATCACGCTTTGAATGAGGCCGCCACCGGCGCTCGGTACCTGGCATACTATTGCATGCATGAACTGGATGAGGCCGAGCGCCAACTTCTTAGGCGGCTTTTTTGGCTACTTTTTGCTGCATCATGGTATGTACAAGTCGACGGTTACCAACCATTTGTCGAGAGGGCAACCGCTAAGACGCAATCAACAGCAGCGCGGACATATTCGGGAGACTGTCCGTCAGTCTGATGGCCCAAGATCGGATCGAGAACTTCCCAAGACCCCAGCCCTTGTCAGACGACCAAATGGAGCCTCAGCATGAATCAGAATGTCATGAGTCAACATGGCATGGTGATGACACGAGCTATGTGCCAGGGCTCAATTCCCTCAGCGATTTGTTTCTCATCTGGCAAGAAGTCCAACAAATACCGAAGGGGAATGAAACACCCAGCATGGTTGGAGAGCTCTTGGACAAGATCCAACGGGTAATTGACAACCTCCAACCAGAGCTTCGATGGCGCGGCGGCTTGTCCCGACCTCCCAATGTTACCCAAGGACATGACGTGCAGATCGCCAACTTGTTCATAACGAGTCTTGATATAAAGTCAAATATCCTTCAGAGGTTTGGCCCAGCAGAAGCCAGCGCCCTGGAACACCAGAAGATCGTGGACGACCTCCTCGAGATCCTCTACCATCTTCCCCAAGCCGTCTTTGACGCCAATGGAAGCAGCTTGGTCCCAAAAATACGGGACATTGGAGCTGCATATCTCGAACAGACCCAGCTGAGAGATGGCGCAACCAGCACCGTGGCAGCTGAGGTCGCTAGGAATAAACTCGAGCGACTCCTGCGGAAGCTAGACGATCTAGACTGCTGGCTGGGGCTAGGCGTGGTTGACAGCCCACCGTTGAGGAGGTGACTAGGTAGAAAGCCAGGATATAGAGCAAGAAATGACTTGTTTCATAAACGCAATGCGAAAAATGCCGAAGAAGTAACGAGGCCGCACATGACCCGGAATCCGACAGGTTTACCGGTAGATTTGCCGCGTGTCGGCATGGATAACAAGAGCCGACGATGATTGCCTCAACTGGGGTTGTTTGCCGAAGCTTTCGCCTGTGACAATAAATGCGAAGAAAATCCGATGATCCTTGCGGTGGATATCCAAGCCGCATTGGCGAGATGGTGGAGTGACGCGGAGAATCATTCATCAACACACATGAGCTTAGATGAGACCCCAGAGACGAAGAATATCCGTCATGAGGTTCAGAACTGCATTTCGTCTCACATGGCCTTTCGAACCATACGATCGGCATCACGCTGACCCAGTGTATTGCTGACTGAACAGCGGCGAGGAGCTATTTCAACCGGCGCGCACTCCCACGACACGACAGCATCATCGCTCCTACGAACCGTCCTTCTTTAGACATCTTCTGTCAATCAATCGCAAAAATGACTGCAATTGAGACAACACCTACCGCCCAGGCGAAACACGCCCCTCCTCACCTCCGCCGAGCCGACAATGGCCAGATCCAGCTAATCGTCAAGGGCAAGCCGTTCCTCATGCTGCCCGGCGAGCTACACAACTCGTCGCTAAGCTCGGCCAAGTTCATGAGCGAAGTATGGCCCGAGATGAAGGCCCATTCTATCAATACACTGCTCGGTTCGGTGACGTGGGAGACGATTGAGCCCAAGGAGGGCCAATTCGACTTTAGCGAGCTCGATCGCGTGCTGGCAGGCGCCCGCGAGCATGAGATGCATCTAGTGCTGCTCTGGTTTGGTACCTACAAGAACAGTATCTCTACATATGCTCCTGGATGGATCAAGAAGGACTTCAAGAGGTTCCCTCGCGTTCAGGTGCTCGAGGCCGGTGGCGTCAAGCGGACGCTGGAGATGGTCACACCCTTATGCAATGAAGCGTGTGAGGCGGATTCGCGCGCGTTTGCGGCTCTCATGAGGCATCTTGCCGAGGTTGATTCTGAGCACAATACGGTGCTTATGGTGCAGGTTGAGAATGAAACTGGATTGCTGGGCGATTCTCGCGATCGGTCGCGTCGAGCGGAAAAGGCATTCGCGGAGCCAATTCCTAGCCAATTGCTGGAGCATTTCAGTCAGGTTGACACCCACTCACAATTCAAGAAGCGATTCCCAAATGCCCCCAAATCCGGATCGCACTCATGGGACTCTGTCTTTGGCGCTGGGCCTTCAGCAAACGAGGCCTTCATGGCTCATCACATCTCCTCCTACGTCGGGCGAGTGGCCGCTGCCGGAAAGAAGGAGTATCCCATACCGTTATACACAAACACCTGGCTCAACTTCGAAGACGCTTCTGAACTAGACTTACGAGGAGTTCCCATCGTCGTGGGAGGCGGCGCTGAGCCTGGTGTTTATCCCTCCGGTGGCCCTTGTCCGCATGTGCTGGACATCTGGAGGTTCAACACACCATCCCTCGACTTCCTAGCACCCGATTTGTACTTCCACGACTACGAGACAGTATGCAAAAACTATACGGAACAAGGGAACCCACTGTTCATTCCCGAGCAGCGACGAGACGAGAACGGCGCGCGACGCGTGTGGCTTTCTTACGCGACATACGGTGCCCTCGGAGCCAGTCCCTTTGGCATTGACACGGGCGCCGATGTTGTCGGTCGCGAGTTCAAGCTCCTGGCTCAAACTTCCTCATATCTTCTAAACGCCGCGCCAGAAGACCGATTCGGCTTCTTCTTCGACGAAGAGCCCTGCAAAAAGTTCCCCGAGCGCTGGACTAAGGTCTTTGGCGACATCGAGGTAATCATTGAGCGATGCTTCGTCTTTGGCAAGCCCGGTCCCGGCGGAGGGATGGTGATTCACCTGGGCAATGGCAAGTTCTTGCTCGTAGGCCGGGGCTTCCACGCGCGTTTCAAGGGCGCGCGCAAGGAGGCGACGTTCGCGGGTATCCTATGGGGGGAAGAGAAGGAGGTCGATGCAGACGGCAACCTCCAGACATTGAGGATTTTAAACGGAGACGAAACAAGACACGGCGAGTTTCTCATGATGCCCAACGATGACCCTGACTATGGCGGTTTCCCCATTGCTGTTACAGTGCCCGCGAGGACGTGTATCGCCGAGGTGGAGGCTTACTGGATTGCAGAGGATGAGGAGGATAGGTAGAGAACGTGCCAAATATCATTTGAATCGCCATAGAGTCTTCAAGATAGCAAATATCCAAGTAAAATAGATGAGACACGGCCAAAAGGGTTCATCATGCCATTATTCCACACCATCTAGCACATACGACCACAGCTCTCAGAAAATACTGGATCCCGTTTGCTCTCCGAGTGTCAAGCTGAGAAGCGGTGAATTAGTACTCGGGTCGGTGACGACCGGGGAATCCTCACTGTTGTATGTTTTTTTCTACTTCTTTTCTTTTTTATAACTCCACGTTTAGGATTGCTTCACATATTGTTGATGATACAGATGCCTGGTTCTGCTCAGTGTCTTGTGGTGCCTCGGCCAATCCTGATTGTGGCTGAGGTAGGTTTAGACATGTGGCTAAGGCTCTCTTACGCCACAAGAACCCGCCTACAATATACCCCCTGTATTTTTGTTAGCTCGAGACCTTCTTTCAAGCCACCAAGCCAAAATAAAGACAAATCTCAGAAATTAGAGGTAAATCGTAAAAAATATATAGCTAAATACACTTATCTTAGTAAGTTAAAGTATTTTATTATTTTCTTAAATTTTTTAGAGCCTATTTAAAGCATATTTAGGAAAGATCTCAAAATAAGTGCGGTTTAAGTTAAGAGGTGCCACGCTTACAAATTTACAGGGGTTGGATTGTACATCCAAACACAATGGCTTCGGGAGCGTGAGATGCCAAGTGATAAATGCCCTATCTCCCTATGAGACTACGTGTTTAATTGAGTTTCTTAAACTCTAGCTGTGCGTGCTGCGTGTCGTCTAACTGCTGGGTCGCTGGTTGACGAAAGGCTGCAGGTAGTTCACCATGTTAGCATGGGGATTCAATCAACTTCCGTGAATTCACAACTTCTGAGTGTATCAAGCCAGCAACAATTTTACACATCACCGCTTTTACAATGTGCGTTCACATTCCATTGCTATCGAACGTGACTACGGAGTAGCCGGTGCACTTGACTCAACGACTATCCCGCGTCAAACCGCGGAAACTACGATCAAGTGTTTTGCTGTAGGGTAGCATTTCTTCACACACAAAACGCGTAGGGCCGGCCAAGCCGGAGCCAACGACCAAAGGTTGGAGAAGATCCTCCGTGAAACTCAAGCCTCTTACATAGATAGCCATACCATACAAACGCTTATCAGATGACCATGTGCTGGCTGCCCCGTTGGTCCATTCCACAACCTGTGCGCTCTAACCGTTCCCGGATCTTGATGTGCCGGTTTCGGCCCTTGACTCGCTGGTAATCCCGAACAACCCTCATCCCTCAAACTGCAACAAGGTTATGTTTTACTCTAAAAATCCCGACGAACGGTTGGGGTTCGCATCCTCCTTATCGTGTCGCGCATGCATTGACGTGGACATCCCCGCGATGAAAGACATGGTTTGGTGTTCCGATCGTGAATCCTTTGCGTCGATGGGATCTTGACCCCAGCAGGCAAAGATCGACGTGCCTGTCTGCAACCTACCAAGGGAATTAAACGGGAAGACTGCAACGTGAGATAGGGCTGAGGGTTTGCAAGTAGGATTGCGGGAAGGAGCGTCGGTCGCCAAGACTTGGTCCTCTCCCCGAAGCTCGACTAAACTGACTCGAGCAAATTGAAGCCAAGGGCGACATCGGCATCAGCGATACCATGGCTGGAATGACGGGCGCAACATGAAGGAACGTCCGCAATCACGCCGTCTGCCTCAACTGTCTGGCGCAAGCCTAGCTCTTCCGTTTAGGAAGGACTGTAAGATCTCAAAAGCTTCAAGGAGAAGAGCGAAGCGCGACAGGGCAAGCGCGGTTACAATGCTGGATGGGCTGAATCATTTGGATGATGACAGGCCCCAATGGTGAGGAAGGCTAGCAAGCCGCTATCGATCTCTCTAGCGAACCCTCGCTAGGAGCATAGTTTCAACGGTCTGCTTTGGATGCTAAGGACCGAGCCGGAGGATTTGTTAATCGCTTGGGCTACCTGCTTGAAGCTTAGTGGCAATGAGGACCGGCCCGGGTTAGGAAGGTCAGAGCGATTGCGATATCCCAAATGTTGCTGATGGTGTCGCAACTTGCGCCACGGTGATATAGGAGTGATGTCTATGGGAGCCATAGCATGAATTGATTGGGATTAAGTAGGTCGAGACGTTGACGGGGGAAAGCTTCAATCGGCGCACTCTGGCCGGCTGTCACCCGTAGGGGATGCAGGAACAGCTGATATGGATGTGAGATTGCATCAGTAACTTTGTCCGTCCGCCAAGTGTGCTGCTTGGCAGGTTCTTGTTAGTGGTGCTAGCCAAGACGGAAGTTTAGAAGCTCATGTCCATATTCGCATTAACCTCACTCGAATAGCAACATCACATCATGTAAATCGCATTGTGTTGGTCTCATTAGCGAAGCTGAGCCTCTCACAATCGCTTCGCGGGACCGAGTCACGGCGCCCCGGTGGCATCTAGACCTCTGGAACCGGGGGTTTGGGTCGCATTTCGGAGGGGAGCTATTAGAGTACGGGGAGGGCCCAGAGAGAGTGGGCTGGCCAAGGTGCAGCGACGGCGCGATTCGAATTGAGGGATCAGGGTCTATGGTGAGATGAGATGAAGAATCGATGGATGAATCGTCTTCGGTCTACGTGGACTTGATGACCGAGTTCAAGCATCAGGATGATGATGGTGGACAGACCTGGGCCACGGCTCCAAATAGCGCAAGCCCTGGGAGGTTAGCGGAGTGGGGTCACCAGCCCCTTGAAGCGCAGGGGAAAGAGCATCCATGGACCCTGGGACGCCTGGACCTTACAGGGCATGGGGGCCCTAGACTCTCCTGAACGGACCACTTTGATGGGCTCTGCGGACAGCCCCATTGTTATGAACCAATGGAAGTATGCGATGTTCGCCATGTGAAGGAAAGCGCGTGCCTTTCTCGGTCTCGGCGCGGCGACTGGTCAGTGGCCAAAACAACACCATCACAAGGGGACTCTGGGGAGAATCTGTCAGACTTCAAACCGTTACGTTGGGTTTATGTAACGCCATGAGCTTTCTATGGCTGGCACTGGCGATATTCCACAATTCCCCAGAGTACACGACACATCAAAACCTTGCCCCGGATTCTGCTCTGCTTTCCCCCTCAAAGCACGCTCGATGCGGGATCCATTTTCCCCAGATGGAGAAGAAGTAAAAAAAAACGTGGTTGTATTTGAGATCGCGGCATCTGGGAACAAGCCCTATCTCGACGACATGTCGTGAAGGCAACATTCCAGAAACACTAGAACACTGCAAGAAACAACGCCGTTGCAAGCCGAAATGCTTTTTGCTGGGAACGACTGGCAGGGCTACCTCGGGACTGGATCTTGCGCTCATGATTAGGGCCATTCCTCTGAGACCAACAAATCCCACGTGTAAGCACCGCAGCGACGGGTACCTTGCGACGCGCATCACTCTTCTCAGCACTACAGCGGCACACGAGTTACCAGGATAGTGTTCCTGATGCGACGAGACAGTTCTTGGCCTTGTTCATTGGCTCGCGCCGATTACCGACTTGTCAGCGATATGACCTTCGGTTGCGACTCTCGGACACGGCTCCGATAATCTCTCGAGTCAGTGCACGCATGTCGCCTTGCCCTCTAGGGATTTGACAATTGGGCACGATGCGATGCTAGCAATGACGACTCCAAGGCCAAGCCATCAATGTTCCAAAAAAGAATGACGAACTCCACGTCTCTCTCTTGTATCAAACCACAAGGCATATTTGGTGCTGCAGGACCCGAATGGACCCCTGCCGCCACGAGCCAGCTGCAGCTTTCGAGTTGCTTGAACCGGCAAGACTCGTCCGCACCTCGGAGGCCCATCATGCATGCTATTCGCCGCGTTCCGATGCTGCACCACCAAGCACCTCTCTCTCTCCTTTCCGCTTGCTGGGCAATATGGGGGCTTGACGAACCCCCCGGTCCATCAAACCGAGCCATTGACCTCCCCCCTCGGACCGCGCGTGAGCATCCCGCTCTGACATTTCTTGGCTCCAACCTCGATATGGCTGATGGCATGCAACACACAAGCTGTGCCCAACTTGATGATACGATTGAAGCTTCAATCCAACAGCCTTCGGTAATAGTCCACCGACCCAATGTAACCCCAAACTGGGCTGTCCCATTAGCTCTTCCCCAAGCACAGCTCTCAGCCTCTCACCCCAGCACTAAGACCAGAGCTAGACGTTCGCGAAGCCTTCTACACAGCAACGCCACCGCGCCATCTCTGTCGAGCCCCCCTGCCCGCCGGCTTCGCTCGTAGCCATTCCGCACCTCTTGACGTGCAGTTACACCAAACGGCTTTGGAGCAAGAGCTGTGCCTCCCCCTACACCACCCCCCCATCTTTTTTCTCGCCGAGATGGTGTCTGCACGTCTAGACTCTTGGGCCAGGGGCATTCCCCTGTATCTCTGAAGCTCCCCCATCGACAGCTCTCCACGCCGATCCGGGTGTCATATCCAGCGTCCCACATCTCGTTCTTGATGCAGGAAAACCCTGGGACTCTTGTTCTTTACTCAACCTTTCCTTGCTTCTTTTTTCCACACCTTGTTGTCTTGTTGTTACGTACAAAGCTGCTGCTTCATCGAAACATTCCCACTTGGACCATCGGGGCACGTTGCCCACGCCTTTTACTCCATCATGGGCTTTTACACGGAAGCGCCTGAGCTGCGGCCTTTTCACGAGGATAAGCCGACGTTGCTGGTGTCGTGGTGGGTCACTGTCTTTTGCATGGCTGTTATCCTCATCCGCATGTCGGGTCGTTATGTGCGAGTTGAGAAGCTGCTGCGTGAGGACAAGATCGTTGCGTGTGCGCTGCTACCGCTGGTGTTACGAGCTGTCTGCGTGCATTTTGTTCTTCGATATGGCACAAACAATGTCAACCTTGAGGGGGTTGACCTGAGCCAGGAGGCCATCGACAAGAGGGTCATTGGCAGCCGCATAGTCATGGCCAGCCGCATCTTTTACGCAGCTACGTAAGTCTTGTCTCGATACTACCTGTGATCATTGCTAACAACACCAGGCTATGGATCATCAAGCTCACTACACTCGAGTTCTTTGAGCGTCTTGCTGGCGCTACCAGACGCAGGTCGCACGCTATCATGATCATTGTCATGCGCGTCACCCTGGGAGCCGCCTTTCTGGCCGTCCTCATCAGCGACCTCGCTGAATGCCAACCATTTCCCCATTACTGGCAGGTCACTCCTGATCCTGGAGGCAAATGCCGTCAAGGCTTTGCCCATATGATCACCATGGGCGCTTGCAATGTCGTCACCGATCTCGTCTTGATCGCCTTTCCTATTCCTATTATTCTCTCGACACAGATCGCCACCAAGCGCAAGGTGCTGCTTATTATGCTCTTCAGCCTGGGCCTCCTCTCAGTGGGCATCACACTATATCGTATGCCTCGCATCATTCAGGCCCAGGGAAGCCAGGTCGTGCGCACCATGTGGGCATCCGTCGAGATCCTCGCAGCCACGGGCGTCGGCAACACAGTCGCCCTGGGCTCATTCCTGCGCGACAGTGGTGTCAAGCGCAAGAAGTACAAGGGATCCAACAGCTACGAATACTCCAACTCGCGGTCGCAGTCGCAGCCGACAAAGCTCACACGCACGGCACAGCACAGCAACTGGGAGGAGGAGAGCGACGATGGGCGGCCGGTTAAGACGACCGAGGGCATCTGGGCGGGTAGCAGTGCGTCGCACACGACAGCCGAGTCCATCTCCAAGGATGATGATATGCACAAATCTGCAGAGAGGCCTGTGAGTCCCACGCAGAGCCACGACTCGCTCATCACGCGGGACCACCTCCAGGAGTCGGTCGAGATCTCAAGGAACGACTTTCCTTTCCGGCCACCGACAGCCGTGATTGCGGGCGGCTCAAAAGACCTTCAACGGAAGAAGTCGAGCCTGGGGAGCAACTAGATGGAGTTTGTAGGATTGACATGATACCTAATGGGGACAATATTCGGGATACCACATAGCTTAATTCTTGTAACATATCCCTGTAGGATTTGGGGGACTACTACATGACGTCAAAGGGCCATGACGAATTTCTTTGAGATATCACTATTCACATAAACACAAGACAGTTTTGCTTTGTTTGTCACATGCTTGTTGCTATCTTGATGCGATTGATAACTGCAGTCGGAGATGACATGCCATGTTCCAACGTTCCACAAGGCTTTCAGGTTCCCCGTACCATCTGAACCTCCACAACTCGGACCACGCCCGTCTCCTCCATGTGATTAAACGGTGAGCCAATCTACTGTAGCATTCCAGGCCTCGAATTGTGCGTCCCCTCGCCTAGCGATTGAGAAGCCATTATTGTACGTAATGGCAAGCACAGCCCATCACGACGGCTTCAGGGACCCGTGTGCCCCGACCCATTTGAGTGGAGTTTGTACCTGATGGCATGCTTCCCTTCCCCGTGGGACAAAGTAGCTGGCCTCCCCTTTTTTGCTTTTCGAGATTGGGAAGTTGTTTGACATGTCTACAGAATGTGGCCGAGATGGTAAAGCCATAGTTTCGCGGGCAGGGATGCGGGAATAAATCACCTACCTATTTGAGCCTCGGCGGTTGGCCATGGCGGCGCCCTTCGCTGCGTCTCGGTGCCGGAGCGCCGGTCGAGCCGCGCTCTCGCTGACAACGACCGGGTCTCCGGTTGTTTCCAGTGGCCGGGCCTTTTCTGTTGCACTCCATCGACGACAAGGTCCAGGATGGCAGCAGCGATCAGTGAGAGCGACAACAGGGGATCATGCGTTGCGTGGATCACGCTACCCAGACGCGGGGCGTGCCATGCCATGCCATGCCACTTTTTGACTCCATCTTGTGGCAGCCGTGGGTAGCCATCGTGAGCAGAGGCATAAGCCATGAGGTGAGCGTGTGAGGTAATGAATGCCCAGCCCGCCCCGTCTCGATAGTTTGGCAGCCAATGTTCTGGATCCTCGCGCCGTCTTCTTGTCTTGGCAGGTCCCCCAGATGGTGACAGTCCAAGAAAACGTCCGAGTGTCTTGCAAGTGGAGGCCCGTTGCTGATCAAAACCTTGTTCAGTCCGCCTCGTTGCATTCTTGTGAGGTGTTCCATCTGAGGTACATAGACGAGGGCTCCCTCAGTGCGCTCTTTCTCGTACATTTGATCCCATTCCACTCCTTCATCGCCAACTGGATCCCTAGAGTTACTCCCGAGGGAGGACGGGCCTTTCTCTACTCTTTTCCCCTCTTGACTCCATTCTTCAACTGCCGATCCTCCACGCAGGAACCTGATCATCACATCCATCACCCCCCCAAAACAGAAAAACGCCACCCGTCCCGCGCTTCTGGACCAAAAAAACGCCGCACTTGCAAATCCTGAGCCAAGTTTTCCAGAAGCCTTCGAGAAAGAAAAAATACGCCACTTCCCTTCAAACCCTTGACCGTTGACGATTGATCTGCATCATAAACGCTTCCCCCTCCAATATCGATGCACAAATAATAGTTCCGACTGCACGTCATTTGTCGAGTAGTAGTACCCAATCTGGGGGAATAAATCCGACACATCGACTCTCGCTTCACCGTCGCAGATCCCCCCGTTCTTTTTTTCTTCCTTGCTTTTTTGCCTTTTCGTCAGCAAACCATCCCCGCCTATAAAAAAAGACGATCCCCCCCCGGTCCGCCACCATGAAGGGCGACATTGTCCTCACGCGCGACGTCGAAGTCGTCGAGATGAAGGATCTCGGAAGCGGCGCCTCGAGCGGCGAGGAGCAGCAGGGCATGACTTGGAAAATCTCGGCCAAGCAGGCGCTTTCCAAGGAGCCATCCGACTGGATGGATGGCTTCCGCCGCGCCGAGCGCCGGCCCCTCAAGAGCCGCGACGGAGGGTACCAGCCGACCGACCGTCCGACCATGCCCGTAGGCGACCGACACTATGATATCCGGGCTGCGAATGCCAAGACGGCGAATACGGCGCTGGCGAGGGAGTTGAAGGGAAGGCATCTGCAGATGATTGCCTTTGGTGGTGCTATTGGTGAGACCGACCTCGGCATTCGTCCGGCTTTTTCGGATTGCACCTTTTTGCGGTCGCGATACCTTCAGAAAGCTTCGGGAGTGTCTAATTAATGCTTATGCTAACCTCCGGGGTGTAGGAACCGGTCTCTTTGTCGCTTCGGGCTCCTCCCTCTACCGCGGCGGTCCGGCGAGCGTCCTCATCTCATACCTCATCATCGGCGCCATGCAATACTGCACAATGCAATCCCTTGGTGAACTATGCGTCGTATTTCCTATCGCTGGTTCGTTTTCGGCTTTTTCGACACGGTTTCTCGATCCCTCATGGGGCTTTGCAATGGGTTGGAAGTAAGTCATGCTTCGGAAATGGCTCCGAACGGTAACTAACAATGCCCAGCTACTGTCTTCAATGGCTCTTCATTCTGCCTCTAGAAATCA
Source organism: Fusarium albosuccineum (assembly GCA_012931995.1). Taxonomy (NCBI): domain Eukaryota; kingdom Fungi; phylum Ascomycota; class Sordariomycetes; order Hypocreales; family Nectriaceae; genus Fusarium; species Fusarium albosuccineum. Next base: position 36,584 of record JAADYS010000008.1, on the reverse strand, counting down.
TCGCTGGCGCATTCACGATAACGTATTGGAACGAGGACCTGAGTAAATCCATATTTGTCGCCATCTTTCTACTTTCGATCGTTGTTATCAACCTTTTCGGCGTCAAAGCCTATGGCGAAGCGGAATTCGTCTTTTCCATCATCAAGGTCACTGCTGTCATTGGCTTCATGTACGCTCCCATCACCCTGACTCTGCTCTTCTCTTCTAACACGTGATAGTCTCCTAGCCATCGTCATCAACATTGGCGGAGAGCCCGAGAGCGGCTACATTGGAGGCCAATACTGGCGCAATCCTGGCCCCTTTAATAATGGATTCAAGGGCTTCTGCAGCGTCCTAGTCACGTCTGCGTTTTCCTTCACCGGTACGGAGCTTATCGGTCTCGCCGCTGCTGAAACCGCCAACCCTCGCAAGTCCCTACCCACCGCCATCAAGCAGGTCTTTTGGCGTATCACCATCTTCTACATCGTCGCCCTCATGCTCGTCGGTCTGCTCGTCCCCTCAAACGATAGACGTCTCATGGGTGGTTCCAACGTCGCCGACGCCAGAGCTAGTCCATTCGTTATTGCGATCGAGAAGGCCGGTACGACGATTCTTCCCAGCGTCATGAATGCTATTATTCTTGTCGCTGTTATTAGCGTCGGTAACTCGGCTGTCTTTGGCTCGTCGCGAACCCTCGCCGCTTTGGCCGAGCAATCCCACGCTCCTCAAATTTTCGCCTACGTCGATAAGCAAGGCCGTCCGTTGATGGCCATCATTTTCGCATCTTGTATCGGTCTTCTCGCCTTCCTGGCTGACCTGAGCTTCCACGACGCCATCTTCAATTGGCTACTCTCCATCAGCGCCCTCAGCACCCTGTTCACTTGGGCTAGTATCTGCCTGTGCTACGTCCGCTTTCGCAAGGCCTGGGCCTTTACAGGACACACCCTCGAGCAACTCCCCTTCAAGTCGCACGTCGGCGTCATGGGAGCCTGGTTCTCCTTTGCTGGTTACGTCCTCGTCCTTATCTCGCAGATCTGGATCGCCGTGTCGCCCGTACCAGAGCCGGGCGCGGACACGAGCGCGTCTGGCATGGTCAAGACCTTCTTCCTCAAGGTCATGGCCATCCCCATCATCCTGCTATTCTACGTGTGCCACAAGATCTGGTACCGCACTCGGTTCGTGCGTGTCGACGAAATGGACGTCGAGACGGGGCGGAGATACTTCCGAATCCACATCATGACCGAGCAGGAGCGCGAGGAGCGACTGGGTTGGCCCATGTGGAAGAAGCTGTACCGGCTACTCTGCTAAATACTTTTATTGCGTTGATCTTGAATACTTTCTTACATATACCATTGATGGATGAAGACATGTCCACGTATGTATAAATAACAGCTATGCAAAGCAATGGCGTTGGAGGAAGAAACTCCTGGGTTTGTGTATTAGATTAATACCATCGCCGGTCGCCGGCCTTTATTGTTCACGAGATATCCCACATGATCGGTTAGTGTTCGTTCTCGCATTACAGTTGGTACCTTGTCCGCCTCGTGGGTTCTTGGCCGGTCTCACTCGGTTCCTGATCGAGCTTCTTGTTCTGCCGCCAGTACACCCACATGATGATACCGGTAATTGGCAGAGACGCCACATATAGAAGCACAATTGCAAGGAAGCCACGTGTATACTTGGGCGCGTCGCTCTCGCGAAAGAGCTGCTTCCCTGCCAATCCGCCCGCGTTGCTTCCAATCACCACCAGAGCAAGACCGATACTGCGTTTCTCGGCCGACCGCACATTGATGCTCAGCCAAGCGTCATTGAGGCCTTGCGACAGTGCGTTTCCACTGCTGAGCATAGTGAACAGAGCGTATTTTGTCCACTTTCCCTTTGTCACGGACCCAAACAGTGCGCCACCGAAGGTGATGCTCCAGAGAAAGGCGACCATGCACCATGGGCCTCGCAGCTTCGTCCTATCTGATGCCCACGCGATGACGAAGCTGAGGACAACGACGAGAAAGCTGCTCACTGAATTGAGCAAGTTGGCCCGGATCTTGCTGAATCCCAGACTGCGGATGATGGTTGGGCCGTAGAGCTGGAGTCCACCCTTGGGTGCCAGAGACACCAGATTCAGGATCAGGTGGAGCCAGAGTCGGTAGTCCGCGAGTGCCTTGGCTACACCTTTGAGCGTCACCCGCGCCCGGGCCTCTGATTTGGAAACGTCTTCTCGGAGGATGCGACCGTGCATGATTTCGCGTTGTCGAGAGCTGAATAGGTCGAAACGGCCGTGGATGGGCATTGTGTGAGCGGGTGATCGAGGCAGGAAGAGGATGAAGATGATAAAGACTAGTAGCGTGAACGCGCCCTCGACTTGTGATATAATTAGCCTTGATAAGTCATACAGCTAGATAAGCAGATAACTTACTCACGAACAGCCATTGCCAACCTGCAAGGCCGCCCATTCCTCCCATCTGGAGAACCCCAGCTGCAATCAACGACCCCGTAGCGGTAGCAAAGTAATTGCCAAAGTAGAAGATGGATGTCCTCAAAGCCAGCTCCTTCTCATGATAGAACAAGGCCAGCATGTACTGCCCTCCAGGAATGAAGCCGGCCTCAAACAGTCCCAACAGGAATCGCGTCGCGAAGAACGACGAGGCGTCGGTGATCCACGCCTGCACCAACGCGATAGTTCCCCAGATGAGGACCTGGCCCGTCAGCCAGATCGGGGCGCCGAGGCGTTGCAGGATAATGTTGGATGGGATCTCTGCGATGATGATACCGGCCATCATGAGCTGGTCGCCGAGATTAACGTCGTCTTTTGTGATTCCGAGGTCGGTTGTGAGCGTATCTGTGAGGGCGTTGCTGATGTTGCTGCGATCGAGCTGGAGGGCGAAGAAGCCGAGAACAAGAAGAGGCATCAGAATCAAGTCGAGTCTTTCTAGGTTAGCCTGGAACCAACTCCATTTCTCGTGCACAGCTGGGTCTTGATCATTGACTTACTTCCAGACAACGGCCCTCTCCTCCTCCTCTGTCCAAGCCGCCTCAGACTCAGGCAAGACTTGCCCATCTGCAAAGTCCTCATTGGGCTTCTGACTGAGCTCCATATCCGGTGCTTTCTCCAGCGACATCTTGAAACGTGAATAGGTGATTTGGCGATGTTGACTGGTTGCTGCTGGCTTCGGACTCTCCTAGACTCGAGTCCTCTTTATACCCCCTTCACAACGACGCATGGCTCTCAAGCTGTCGATGAACAACCGTGAGCGCCCTCGCACGCAATTGAGTACTCTAATCGCGTATCATTATCCGCAAGGGAGTGTTGCGTAGTGATCGCGACTAGATAGCGACGGAGCTGGGGTAGATTTCGGAGGTGAGCGTCGGCGATGAGCGAAATGTGGGGAAATCGGAGCAACGGCCGACGGTTTGTGTGATAGAGCCATGATGGAGGATGGCGGACCCATGATGGAAGGTATTTTTGCTCTTTTAGATCGGCACATGATTCTTTTCTTTCTGGATCTCCCCGTCAAAGAGTTCATGGAGTACTAGAGTCAGTCTCCAGCCCTCATTCCCTACCTCTGCATCACCACTATCGCAATCGCCCACCATGTCCAAAGATCCGTCAAAACCCAACATCGTCCTCATCCTGGCTGATAATCTCGGCTGGGGAGAGCTCGGTTGCTATGGCGGTGGCATCCTCCGCGGCGCTGCGACCCCTCGCATCGATAAGCTCGCCACCGAAGGCCTCCTCCTACACAACTTCAACGTCGAGAGCGACTGCGTGCCGACACGCTCGGCGCTCATGACCGGACGCCATCCTATTCGAACAGGCTGTCGTCAATCTGTTCCCGCCGGCTTTCCTCAAGGATTGACGCGGTGGGAGCGTACCCTCCCGGAATGCCTCAAGCCACGGGGCTACGCAACAGCACATCATGGGAAATGGCATCTGGGTGACATTCCTGGGCGGTACCCCTCCGATCGCGGATTCGACGAATGGTTCGGAATCCCTCGAACGACCGACGAGAGTCAGTTTACCTCGGCGCTGGGATATACGCCTGAAGTTGCTGAGCTGCCGTATATCATGAAGGGCATGGCTGGGCAAGACTCAGAGAACGTCTGCATCTACGACCTCGAGAAGCGACGCTTGATTGATGAAATGCTGGTTGACAAGTCAAAGGACTGGCTGTCGCGACAAGTCGAGGCTGAGAAGCCTTTTTTCTTGTACCACCCGCTGGTCCATCTGCATTTCCCGACTCTGCCACACCGTGATTTTGAGGGCACGACGAAGCAAGGCGAGTTTGCCGATTCAATGGCCGAGATGGACTTCCGAGTCGGCCAAATCATCGATCATCTCGACACCCTCGGCGTGAGGGACAACACAGTCCTCATCTTCGCCTCTGACAATGGACCCGAGTTCAGGCCGCCGTACAAAGGCACCGCTGGACCATGGTCGGGGACATACCATACTGCTATGGAGGGGAGTTTGCGCGTGCCCTTCATCATTCGCTGGCCTGGGCATGTTCCCACTGGCGTGACCTCTAATGAGACTGTTCACGTAACCGACGTTTTTACCACCATCCTCGACATTGCTGGCGTTGAGGCCCCGTCAGATCGTCCCATCGACGGAATTAGCCAGGTCGCTTTGTTCAAGGACCCAAGCTCGACTAAATCGCAGCGTGAAGGTTTCCTCTTCTACATCAAAGACGAGCTACGAGCGGTCAAATGGAGAGACTGGAAACTTCACCTGATCTGGGAGCCAAAAGTGAACCAGTCATCAGGAAAACTTGAGTCGCCGTATTTGTTCAACGTTGTGAGAGATCCGAAGGAAGAGACGGATATACTGGCTTATAATACCTGGGTGATGCAGCCGGTTATAAAGTTGAGGGCCGAGTTTGAGAAGAGCTTAAAGCAAGATCCGGCGCCGCCCGATCCCCTCAAGGGCCTTTGATAGGAAAGTTTGTAGTAATAATAATAGTATATGGCATCATGCAATTCTTGGACATGTGATATAGTACTAATATCTCTTTGTACAATACTTGATGGAGAAAATTGCTCAGTGTGGATCTCGTCGTCGCGCCACCAGGCCTGGAGAAAGCTTCCTCCTGCGACCCATCTAAGATTGATCAAAGACCCATGGATCCAGGTTCGGCGGAGTCGATGTCCACAGCGTCGCAGTTCCGTCCAAGTCCAAAGGAGCAATGACATCTGAAGCAAAGAAAAAATCTTGAGGAATGTCTGAAGCCAGCCCATGTGATAAATTAGACACGTCCGATATCGATGACGATAGCTCGTCAAACCGGTCGCGATATGATGCCCCGGGCGGATATCGCTCAGCCATGGCCCAAAGCACCGTTGAACACATGGTCACTCTCTTCTCTAATTCGCTCCGGTCGAATGCTGCGCCTTGTAGAGTGAGGCTTTTGATGCAATGGACCAAAGCGGCACCAGATTGGAAGAGATTAGGTATAGTTCGCCAGTAGAATCGTAGTTTGCCTTCTCTGAACCCTGCCCTGTATTCCTCCACACTCTGGGAAGCGTACCGGGCAAGATCTCTCAGCTCTCCTTCCGAAAGAGTCGGGAAATTGCGAGATGGGGAAAAGAGATTGACCAGAGTCATGTACAAAGCGCCGTCGAAGAAATTTCGAGGGGCCAACTTGGACGTGATATCCACGGGCGGCACCGTGTTGTGCCAGTCCAATAGGCGATCTCTCATGCCAACTTTCCAATCATGGTAGTCAAATATGGCGCCATTATTGGGCGCTTTGTAGTTCAATTTCTGGAAAATCTCGTACTCGAGCTGACGGAAAAGAATGCAGTGGTTGGCTAGCGGACTAGAGGATTCAGGACCATCAGTGGACGGAAGCGGAGTGAAGATGGCCTCGTCAGGTATGGACCGTGGCCGATGAAGAACAACACATAGGTTCGTCTCAAGGATATAGGTTGACCAGAAAATACGTCGCTTTTTGTCGATTTCAGCCCGAAATGAATCCCTATGATCTTCTGGTCGGGAGCCTGCCTGTGGCTCGTTATGTAGGTCCAGGTCAATTGCCAATCTCGTCGCCAGACCGATGAAGTGCCAAGCAGCCGAGAGATTCGACGTAAATATGGTGTATTGCACAATAAGAAGCAGGTTTTGTAAGTGCTCGAGGCCGCCCTTCCAGATGGCGTGCGGGCGTTCGGTGAAGATTGCGATTGCCGAGGCAAAGAACGAGTCTGACCCTGTCGTTGGAACGGCTGCGTCGGTCCTATTAAGGAGCCTAATCGCGATGGCCAGCACCATGCAAAGCTGGAATTTCTGGTCGTTGGCTCCTTGCTCAGGGCCTAGTTCGTTGTGATAGAGGCCGTCGAGGATGACCTGGAACTGCTCCTCGTCAAGGATAGGTGAGAAGAAGTTGGAGTGCTCAAAGTATGTCGCTGCAAGTTGGACTGCCGTGGGTTTTGGGGGATATTTGACTGTGCTTGGGACAGATATGTCATCCAGTAAGGCATGATAGCCGGGGGCTGCTCGGTCCTGGATATGTTGCGGATCAGGAACGAGAAGTCTCAACAACGTCAAATCAGACGGCTGCTGAGGTTCCGAAGCGGCTTCGGCGGTACTCCAGGCCTCTTGGGAGGGTTGCCCGTCAGAGACGGACTCTGTTTCGACACCATGGCTGCGCAAAGCTAGCTCGAGTTGGGCGACGCGGTCCTCAAGGCTCTTGATGTAGCTGATGATAAGCGTTAGCAATAACAACCAGGCTCAATTGAGATGAGAAAAGAGCGACATACCTCCGAGGAGCTGACCGACCGTCTGTATCGACACTTACACACGGAACACCAGCGCGAGCGCAAGAAGAACAAGCCGGGATGCTTTGGTCGCAGCGTTGCTTCCGCGATTTGCACCGTAGGCAGGCTGTCACGTTGGCGCGACGCACGCTCGTCCGCTTACGAGAAACCGGAGAAGATGTCTCCATGCTGCTGCCATTTCACTGATCCGGTTCAGACGGAGGCAGCAGCGTCTGGCTAGTTCTGTCGGCCGGGTGGTTACACTGGACAGAGTCGACGCGCTTCCCCGCGTTGCAGAGTTGCGATGGCGTCAGCCGCGCTAAATTGCTAGCCAGCCAGCCACCCTGGTCGAACACTGATATGAAGCCTTGTCACTGTGAAGTTTACATCTCACACTGAGCTAATTCAGACTTGAGAACTAATTGAAAAGGAAGGGTAATTATAGAAAGATTATTCAATTATCATTGTTACTATTGTTGGAGGCTTGATGGTCGTGTTCCCAATCGCACGGTTTCTTGGAGGATAACAAGTCTTAGAACAGAAGGCCCTTGGTCTGCTCTCTGGCACTCAAGCGATGGTTCTTCATCAACAAGATCCATGCAATTGGACCCGCAAGCGCAACCACAGACGCGATGAGCATCACCTTTTGCGTCTCTCCATAAGCCTTGATGATAGCGTCTCGCTCAGGAGTGCCCACGGGGTATGCTAGCTGCTGAGTGATGTCGCCGTAGATGGTGAGAGCATTGGCTTGCAGCTCCTCAGGAAGGTACTTGGCAAGCTTGCTTGGCATCAAGTTGGTCCAAATGGCACCGCTGATGGACTGTCCGATAGCTCCTCCGACGCTGGTCACCAAGCTGAGAAGAGCGATGCCGACGGCCACGTCTCTGTGGGGGATAGAAGCCATGACTGCGATCTGCTCAATCATGACAAAGGTGCCTCCGGCGATGGAGCCGAGAACTTCGCACATGATGATATAGCCGACGTTTGTGTCGGGCATTCGGAACTTGATCATGAGGCCGGTCATCAGAATCTGGAGGGGAAGCATGCACATGGCTAGCCACTTGTATCGATCGGTGACGCGAAGGAGACTAATGAGCGTAAGCTTAGCTATGCCAGTCTGTTCAAGGGGTTGATACTTACATTCCGACAGGGATGGCCCATCCACAAGAAACGATGTTGTAGATATTGACGATATATCCGGCCTTTGAAACGCTTAGGTCGTAGACGACCTGCAGATACGAAGAAAACTGCAACTTGTAGCAACTGTGACACGTTAGACCTTATCCCCAGCACAGAGAGAGCGGTGGTAGGTGACTCACTAGAAGCTGATCCACATATTACCTCCCAGGAGGCAGGCGGCGAGAACAGTCCTGTTCTTGAAGAGCTCGAACGGAATAAAGGACTTCGGAGCGATGTACTTCTCGAAGAACGGGAAGGCGACAATGCAGATACATCCGATGACCAGCATCGCAATAACGCTGGGCTCCTTCCATTTGTGCTCCTGATATCCAGCGAGACTAAAAGGTAGAAGAAGGAGCGAGAAGCCAGCAACAATGATGATCATTCCAGCAAGATCGAGTTCAATGACCCAGTACTTGATGCTCTCCCACAAGGTGCGGTTGCTCTTCTCCTTCACGTAGAGGCCTCTCTCCTTGGCTCGGTTGAGCTGAATCGTGAAGATGGCGATAAGCGGAGAGAGGATTACGGGGATGATGATGGTGAAGGCACCGTAACCCCAGCGCCAGGTACTGCCATCAAGGAAAGACTGAGCCGCGGCGGGACCAGCGAAGGTGTTGGAGATGTACGGCGTAGAAGTGAAGCCAAAGAGGATCATTCGGTTCCTGAGAGTCGTAGTGTCGGCCATGAAGATGTTGAGGACATAGCCGATGCCGTTCATGCCGGTCCAGAAGAAGACTTGCGCAGCAGCGTAGGTCTGAACGTTGTTGCAAACAGCCATAAGAATGAGGGCTGAAAAGTGTTAGCCTGAAGATGTGCTCGTTCCTATGCTATGAAAACTCACAGATTACAACGCAGACAAGCATGATCAAGAGACCCTGAACTCGGCCAATGACATCGATGATGCGAGCCAATGGCAGCTTGCTCACACCTGCAACTAGGTTGGAGACGATGCCGGTAGCGCTCATGAGGCCGTGGAGACCGAAGCTACTGACGACGTATGGGAGCAGAGAGTTTGAAATCTGCTGCTGGAGGGAGTCGGTAAAGAACACGAGCCAGATGCTACACCCCAAGGGTCAGTTTTTGACACCGTCAATATCAGACAGGACAAGCACTTACAGGAGATATGCTGCGATCAGCCACGGCTTGGTCCATGTTTGGGTCAAAGCCTCCATCTTCTCAACACCCCTGAGACCACCGGTATTGGAGTCGACATCGCTGCTATCAGAGTGCTTCTCCTCATCGTGGTTATCCTTCTCGTCAACAGTCGCTTGTTGCAGCTCGGGGACGACCTTGGGGCCCGATTGGACCTCATCGCGGTTCGTCATCTTGTTCAACCTCACAAAAGCAGAGGAATAGACAATCGTCCACAGACATCGCCACTAAAATGCGAAGGGTGGGAAAACTTATATACCCGGCAGGCCAGTGTAACGTCTCACCTGGTCCGCAGGGTTAATCATTGCCTTACAACTGTCATCCCGACTGCATGGTAACATTGAAGCTGCCCACTAGGGCATGGCTCCAGGTTATATCGCGCACACCGTTAGTGGTTCGACGCTTGATGCAGTGGGACCGTCGCTTGGAGGGTATGGCACTGATTGATAAGATATGATTGGAATGGTCGTACGTTGAAGGATCTGCATCCTGGGGACGTAGCCCACTTGAGCCCCCGTGGGTTCGTGTGCGGATGGAACTTCTTCGGTGCTTGGCGCGGGATGTCCTCTGATCGCGTGGCACCAAGCCCTTGGTATTTGCAGTAGGTTCGTCTGCAAAGGGGATCGTGCTTCGCTAAGAGAATTGGGATGCCTAGCTGTGGGTTCAAGATTGCTGATTCTGGGCGAGTTCTCCGGAGGATCCTGGCACGAAAGTGCCCGAGACGGCGGAATAACCCGATCAGGGCCGGGGAGTAACATGACTTGTACATGAAGACGAGGCCCAACAAAGTGGGCTGGAGATTGAATTCGGATTTCTGTTACGGATAGATCAGGAGCTTTCAGCCTTGTGTGGTCTTCACTCAGTTGTGGCTCTCGGTCCATCCGTATTATTCGTCCAGTCAAAGTAAGCTTAAGGAGCGGACGATTCTTTCCGTAGCATGTGAGAGGCCTGTGCACTCAGTGGACCAGGTACAGCGCTTATCAGATTTGCAACGCTCCGCGCATCGAGCTTAGTAGCACCGCCTTTGGTATCAATCTGCCCATTGTGAGGCTGGACAGGCCCAAGACTCGGAACAATGTCAGTGGATCTATTCTATATGATAACTAAAGAAGAGCAATAAGCAGTGTCTATCAGGTATAAATGGAAGGCTAGAATACATCGAGAAGATCAAAATTCCATGCTGTGCGACCGGTCAGTTGGGTCGACATCATCCCTGTCAGGCCACCCCTCAAACGGGCACTTCATAAGCCTTGTGCTTTACGCTGAGGTCAATTTTACTCTGTTCATTGACATGCTTGATGGCATCCTTTGCACCCTCCCACGCTTTTCGCTTGCCCGTCTCAAAAACTCGATAAATGTGTGGAGTGTTGACACCTCCCGCCATCATCGAACACAACTTGGGCTCACGCATCCAGAACCGGATTCCCTTGAGCGTCCAACCGAGATGCTCATAGACTCCGGTACCGGCCATTTCGTTGACAAACTTGAGCCATCCATGGGCTTGAATTTGACCGTCGTATTGGGGAAGAGGGTTGGAGAGGCACAACTCGGCGAACCAGGCTTGATGCTTACGGACCCAGGATTCCATGACAGAAGCCGAGGGGAGACTAGACTTTCCAGCCCAGACTTGGGCAACCGCCATAGCCGCAAGCTCGCGGGCCATAGACGCGCTATCCATAATAATGATGTAGTTGAGGCAAGCGAGAGAGTCAGTGTAGCCCAGGGGAAAGATACCCTGGTAAAGGTCAGGCTGAGGCCGCGCGTCGGGTTGTGGGCGGGAATAATTGACGATGTTGTCAATGACCTTAAGCGAGTTGCTGTACCCTGTGCACGCGACAATGGCATCGATGCCCTCCAGGATGGTGCCGTCGTCTAGCTCAACTGACCTTGGACCCAGAACCCGTCGAAGACCCGCTGTCGATGTGACCTTGCCGGCGCGCAGGACGGGAACAAGATTGTCATTGACAATCATGCCGGATATAGTCGTTGCGTAGTACGCGTTCCTGTCGAGGCGCCATTGAGGATCAAGTTTGCCCCAAGACTTCCATACGATCCATGAGAAGAACGAGTCGAACATCATTCGGTGGACTGAGGGGAGGTGTTTGGCGACCCAAAAACCCATGCGCGTCGCCTTCCATGATGCGAACGCGTCGAAGCGTTGGCCGTTTGCTATTCGGGGGAAGACCATTACACCGCGGCGATGCGCCCAATAGACCTTGGACGAGTGGGAGGATAGTTCCTGAACAGGTCAGTTGGCATTAAGCCACTACGACAGTACTGAGAGAACGACATACCACCACACTGTCGCATGCTGTGTTGCCCTGTCCTATGACAACGACATTCTTGCCTGCAAAGTCCTCTGCCCTAGTAAGAACTGTTAGCGACAGGGCCATCGTTGCTACGTTTATGCTCATACTTCTTGAATGCCTGGCTGTGCAGGAACTTGCCCTCAAAGAGCCCCAGCCCCTCAATCACCGGCATGATAGGAGTTACTTCTGAGCCAGAAGCTACGACAACCTTGTTGAAAAGTCGAGGCTTTGCCTCACCCTCTAGTTGAAGAGCCCATTGGGTGTCATCCTTACTCCTAGTCAGGGAAGACACGGTCGCATTGAAGACGATCCTCTCCAGCAAGTCAAAGTAAGCTGCATACGACTGGTAATACTCGACCAAGTCCTCGGCCTTGGGGTGTCTTGGAAAGTCTGTCTCGGTGTCAGCTAAGCACATGCGTTCAACCCAGGGGTGTTTCTACCATCAGGTACCGGATAATCGGAGAATGGTAGCTAGACGCGGTTAGTCCCTCCACCTTCGACTCATTGGTCCACTGCTCACCAGGAACTTGCTAAGCTGCGCCCGTGTACCTTTGGTGACGGAGGTATATTGCGGGTTATCGGAAAATGCCCAGAGACCTCCGGCGTCTGGCCGTCTCTCGAAGCAGGTCACCTGGAAGCCCTCTTCCAGAAGGGACTTGATGGCTGCAAGGCCAGCAGGGCCTTTATCCAGGTTAGTGACGCGATCTCAGGGGGTGAGGAGATGCAATTTACCCGCCCCAATCACGGCGACGTGGATCTTGGACGTGTCCATCAAGCAGACTTCACCGAGACATGAACAGATGAACGCAGAATAGAGACGTCAAGAAGCCAAGAGATGGAGTATTGAGGGATCTTGGAAAATGGGAGAGTTCGAGATCATGCGACAAAGGGTTTGCGTCTGCGATCCTTCGACCCATGGGTGCTCATTTGCTGGTCAACACTATCGTCACATCGGGGCTCCCCGCTAAATAACCGGACCATTCAACGAGAAGATGGACTTGATCCTTTTCCGTTAGTGTGCATTCCACATCCGGAAATAATAGGGCGCTTCTGGATGGGCAGATGAACAGAGAGGTGGTAGCTCTCATTGTTCTAGAGCTCTCCCGCTGTTCACTTAAATCTGAAGACAAGAGGATTTCTTCTTGACAATCCTCTCCAGAAATATCCATCCGTGCAAACAAACCGGAGTCCGTCGGAGTTCCGTATCTGCATCCACTCCAGAAAGGTAATTAAGATTGCACGTCCTGGCCCGAGCGGCTTGCCCTAAATCCGGGCCGACATTTGCTTCCGGACCCGATCGTGGCGCCGGGTTCGAGGGTCCACTCTGGTCCCGCGGCGCCGTGACTATCCTCGTGCTTGCAAACGATGCCGATGCGTTTTATACATTCTAGCTTTGAAGCGAGGTGGTAGACTTGGGCTACGGGGGGCATATGGCTAGTAGAGACGATGGAAGGTATTTCAACACAAAAGTCAACCCGTTAATTAAATGTCCAGGTTAAGCAGGTAATGTCCACAATACTCTTACAGCTCGGCAAAAGTGTGGAACGGCAACAATAACCTGACTACGCGATTATCAGTCTGCGGGACAAAGCTATTGAGCAAATCTACTGGGCAATCTGAGGCACAAAGCACAAAAGGTCGGCCACGGTGCAGGAAAGAGTGAGGAAGCGGGAATTTGGTCTAGTTGCTGCTACAGTATGAGTAGGATCTCTTTCCCTTATACCCAGAGATCCAATCCTTATACCCAGAGATCCAATCCTCGTTCTGTTCTCTTTGTGTTGCTCAGTCGCAGACTGCCACCGCCTACGCAGCGAAGTTTCCGATCCACTACGGCAACCTCGCCTATTACGAACAATGGCATTTCTATCGAAAGATAAGATCGCTTGCGATAAGGATGGGCTTTAGATAAAGACGATATTGTTTATAATAGGCGAGATTGCCTTAGTTGATTGGAAACTGCGCTACATAGGCGGTGGCAGTCTGCGACTAAGTAACAGTAACGTCGTCGATAATCATAGTCGAGTAGTCAACTATTGTTTTGAATGATCAGAAAAATGTGGTGTGTTGGGTAAAGAAGGAAAGCAATGGGCTCCTACGAGTCTGGAGCGCAGTCTTTATACTGGCTGAGAGGCTGAATAGCCTCTCATTGTGCAGCTAGGCGTGACTCTTCGTTGCTGCGCAACTAAAAAGTCAAAAATTAGGCAACCGTGTTGGCATTTTGACGCTATGATGTGTCAAGATACTGTGTTCTTTGTTGTTGTGGAAGCTGGATAACAAGCAGAGTTCTGACACGCACCGGATCGTCCAAGTGAGCGCGTTCACAGTGTTACCACAGCAGAGTAACTTGTGGCTCCCCTGCAAATCATAGGCTGCAGAGTTACCCCTAGCTCCGGGCGCTTGGATGCGGGGGCAGATGGTGCGGTGACGTAAGGCCCAGGAACCCAGAAATCTCGCTGTTGACTCGCGACATGAGTCAAACGGACAGTCTAGTTTGATACTCTCATCCTCTCATTTCAAAACTACATGCCTAGCAAATTCCACATAGTCCTTTTACAATAAGTTCGTGGGGCCTCCTGGGCGACTGGTTCAAGATGCTGGAATCGCCCACCACCTGCTTTTTCGCAACAAGGCTGAATTCCACAACGTTCCGGATCGTCGAAGACGACAAGTGGAATGAGGCACCGTTCATCTATCTCAAACTTGCCCCTGGGACTCTGGTTCTCATTGACACTGGTTGTGGTGGCGCAGCCAAAGACCAATCTGTTGAGCTTAAATCCTTGAGGAAGTTCATCGAAACGTACCCGGTTGCCGATAACGATGGCGAGCCATTGAATGCCGGCGGTGCTAGAAAGTATGTGGTTATTTGCACACACTGCCACTATGATCACATAGGTTCGTTTGTGACTTGTACTCCTCTGGAAAACTGCGACTAAGAGTTCATTGACAGGTGGTATTGAGCAGTTCACCTCAGATGAAAGCTCCATCTGGGCAAGCGCATACGATAGAAGTTTTATCGAGGGGCCAGGTCGCCTGCCGACATCTTCGCTGTGTCGTTTTGTCGGCATGCAGACTCCGGACTACCGTGTGTCACAATGGGCTAGCGATGGCCAGTCTGTCGTAGATAGCACGGGACAAAACCTGGGTTTGATCCTATACCAGACGCCAGGTCACACACCGGACCAATTGGCGATCTGGGATGCGGCCGAGAGATTTCTGTTCGTTGGAGATACTATTTATGAATGGGCAGCCATCCTTTTCCCTCCCCCTGATGGTAGTCTCATATTGTACAGCCAATCAATCGCCAAACTGAAGGCACTGCTTGACAAGTGGAATGTGGAGCCATGTGAGTAACTGCTGTTAACACGGAAAAGAGAATAGTACATACTAAATCGAGCCCGAAGCGGACACAGATTCGCATGAATTGCTGCCCAGGGTCAAAGTAGCATGTGGCCACATCACATGCGGAGGAGATGCCTACGAGCTGCTTTGTGACGTGGACAACACAATTTCGGATATAGCCCAAGGTCGGATCCAGCCCTCGAAGGAGGATATACAACGAGGTGAAGAGATGGAGCTCTATGAGGACGAGACTGGGCGAATTTCTTTTTACGGGCCAAAGAGGACCTTTGCTGCGTTTCTGGAAGATCAAGAGGCGTTGCGGAGGCTTATGACGACCTGAAAACTGATGTCCCAAGGATGAAGATGCGAATTCCTTGCACAGAAAATTAATCTTTTCTTTATAGTAACTTGAATTCATGCATTTAATATTTAAAAACAAAACTACAGTTAGTACTAGCCAATATATTGAGGCTGAAGTATATAGTAAAATAAGGATTTCTTTTACACTAGGTATTCTTAATACTATAAGGGAATGTAGTATAACTCAGACTATTACTAGGACAAACACGGTCCCTAACAACTTAAAGGATATACAGGGTCGATTTCCCTATTACTGTATAACCTTTCTCGACGCTAGGTTAATACCAAGAGTAGCCCATAACCTAAATATTACTCCTCGTAGTTAACTCACTGCACAAAAGAAGACTTAAAGGTTTCTACAAAAGTAGAAAGAAGCAATCTTCTATGGAGCAGCAGAGGAACCTTTCGCAGTTACTTAGAAACTAGTGTAATTCCTAAAACAACTCAAACTTGACGCTTTGTAAAGGTCTATATTTCGGGGCATGTAATTAAGTTAGTAGTTCAGGAAGATAATAACAAGGCTTCAGTAGAGAAACAGGATCTTATAATTAATCCATTCTCATAGTGACTACCTACTATACTAGACAAATCTCAACTATGGGAGGAAAATTGCTCGTCGCCTCCAATACAAAGAGAAAAAAACACTAACAAGGAGCAATGAAGCAACCCAACCTTCAAGCGAAGGCCAGAACACATCACGAAACTCATACACAATCACATGAAAGAAAACATAGCCCCGTGAGGGCTTAAAGAGTTCAACAAAATTCAAAATGACAGGAAAGCAAATCCGGTGAAAGAAGAAGGCCAGCGCCCATTGTTTAGACACCCAAGCAAGAAGTAAGGAATTGGCAAAAAAACCGAGTAGACCATGGGTGTCTCTACTGGGCGCTTGCCCATATGCCGAAATTTGCCGGACAAGATCGTACATCGCCACAGCCCAATGGAGACATTCTTTAAAATAGCTCCTTTGATAGAGGATAAGAAAGCCAAAGCCTACTTTGCAAGTGTCCTTTTCCAGTCTGAGTGCAATGACCACCATAAACAGAATCATGTACAAAATCACAATGACACTCCAGTACCAAGAGTAATAACAGGCGCTGTTAATTAGCAGTCCAGCGTAAAACGGTTCGACCCATAGAGGAAAGCTGAGCAAGGCTTTGCATAAAAACCACGACTGAGTCCAGCTATTCTTATAGTTCGGCTGCTGGTTTTGGGGATCAACGCATTCTCTGGTCTGCAGATAACGGCGTGCTGCAATCTTGGCACATTCATCACAATCCGCCTCTTTCGTCCTGCGAGGGATCCATATTGGAGTGTGCTCCTCTCCAGGTAGTGAAGGAATATTTTGGAGCTCCCAGTCGAAAAGGGTCGTGCCCAAGTAGCTGGCAGCTTGGGGTGCCAGTCGTGTTTTCAAGCCTTTAGAACTAGTAATGCATGCAAGAATTAACGTGAGCCCGATAGGAAAGCCTAACAGCATGAATGTTTCCTTTGAATGACTGATTGTAGGTAACCCGGAAAAATGTCGTATGATTGCCATAGTGCACGCAATGGCCAGGGCAGTGAGGATTTGTTCGCGAAGCCACGAAATGGCATATAGAGAGTAAAAGAAGTTTGTAGGACCAAGTAATGTCTTATTTGCCTCCTGTGGACATGTAGGACAGAGAATTCCGGAAGCAAACTGTCGCAGTGCAAATGTCTGGCAGTTTCTTTCCAACATCTGGTAGTTGGTATAATGCTGAAGTAGGTGATTGCCTGATCTAAATTAGCATCATCTTGCATGTAACTTTCTGTGCCAACGTACCGAATTTTGTCACTTCGTCATCGGTGAAATGCGTTTTGCCCAATAGCGTATACGAGAGAATCTCTGATTCAGTCCGACCCTGCAAAGTGGAGACTTCTAATCGCGAAAATGGCCCCCTCGAGTTCCCTGTGGAACCATGACGTTTTAAATCGTAGAAACGATCTCCAACTTGAACACCCCAATGTGTCGTGTTGAAACCAGTGAGGAAGTTGAATATGGCCTCACCGCCCCGGAATTGAGCGAACCAGGAAGAAGCTTTCGTCATCCCCAGAGGGGAAGTCACCATAATAACACTAGAAGCCCGCGTAAGTCCTCTTCCTTCTTGGAGTCCGTCGGCAGTAGCTTGTTTAAAAACACGCCAGGTCGCAGGAACCCAAAATTTCCAAATAACAAAGGTCAGAACGAGTCCCCCAGGAAAAAAGTAGTTCATTTTATAATCCATGATAGATAGCTCACCGGCAGGGTACTAACAAGGTAACCTCTTCAACAAGGCAGAATTTTATAGGATATGAATAACAAAAGGGTGAGATAGATATGAATTGTGGGAATGGACGTCTTTAACCTTCCCCTTATGTTCTTTTACTCAAGGTGAGGGGGCATGACGTACTATCCCAACTATTTCAATGCGCCCAAAACTGTCACAGAGCACTTTACGCGCACATGCTGCCACGAAGTCAACATCATGGCCTGTAACATGTAGGTGGCGGGTACTCACTTCCGATTCGACTGAGTTGCATAACACGGGCACGGCTATAATTGCTTTTCAGCTGACTGTCTGAATTTCTCGTCCAACTCAGCTAGCGGAATGATCAATAGCCTGAACGAATCAGAAGGAAGATCACCTTGCTATTACGTACGCACTGCCTACATCTTACCCCTCCTTGATAAAACTCCCGTGTCCCCAGTGGGCAGTAGGACTAATGTCTCTCGTACATACCGCGCCGCCTTTCTTGTTTTCGTACGCCTCTCAACATGTCCTTCGCGTCGGATTGTCTATTGACAAGCTTGTGATTCAGCCACCAACGGCATCTAACCTCCATACCCCCTCGGTACGTCCTCTAATCCAGGTAGCTAAGCGTCGCATTCCAGCCATCTCTGCGGCGGCCGCTTGTTATATTCTGGCCAGTCCATTGTCTGGATGCGTAATGATCATCGCCATGATTGAATGAGGACAAGGGCGTGCGTGTAGTGTTCGGCTCTGGGGCATTGTGGATCAGGCTGGCGAGGCTCTGCTACCGCACAAGACTGTAGGGCTATCCTTCGAGGTGTTGGAGGCCAACCGCAAATCACGCGTCGCACAGCTCCGATTCGTTAATACCCGCAAAACAGAGGCGCAATTATCTACGTAATTGACTTTGATTCTGCAGGGAGATCATCCGTGGCTGGGCGTCGGTCACTTAATCCCTGACCTTGTTCGAGGTGCCACGGGAGCATCTAGATCGGTCGCCAGGCTGACGGGCTTTCCCCCTCCATCTCAGATTCCTCGCCCAACCCAAGGGATGCCAGGATGCGTTCCCCCGTGGAGCCTTGTCTTGCTGCCATCGACCCATCCTCAACTTCTGTCCTTCGAGTTAAGGCTTCCTCTTAGAGCAGACAGTGAGGAATTCGAGTCCAACTCCGCGAATATAGGTCCCAACATCATCGATTTCTAGATTAGGGGTCATCCAAAACACCGTGTAAGGGCTCGGGCTGGCTGGCTGGCTGTCAAAGCAGGGTGACAAGGGGTAGAGGGAGGAGCTGCTGCCCACGCTAAAGCGTTATCTGACTGCAACGCCCGAGGACCTTTGCTATTGGGTCGTGTTCGTGCAGTGTCTTGTCTGTCGTTGCCTCAGCCAGGGTACTAAGAATAATGTTAGATTGACCCTCGTGGGGCGGAATAATGACCGATTTGGTATAAACCTCTGATATACCGATATCCTACCTTTAGTCATAAGGGGGTAAGAGAGACTTAAAATGCCTGGAAGCACATTAGATCCAGGATGCATCTGTTGAGCACCACTGTTTCGATCTAATGTGCGTAACAGATCCGACAGATGGCTTACTTGCACCAAAACTTTACTGTATCGCTCAAGCGTATTGCGAAACGCCTCTTAGGACTCCTTTTTCGGGCTCTTTCCGGGATATTTCCTTTCCACTCCAAGGCATATGAAGCACAAGCGAGACCTATTCAGATGCTGCTCGATGCTACTGAGTATGCAATAACTACAGCTGCCAGCAGTGCCACGAATACAGCCGATAAGGATGCGGCAAACCAAAATGCGGCGGATGTCGCGAGCAAATTTCAATCTGAAACCCAAAGTCAGCTCAATTTCATTGCAGTCACTGTACGTTCTGCCATACATGGCCTACCTAATATATATTAATCGATAGTCATTAATCTCTACAGGCCGCTTTAGTTGCGGCCGTGGTCGCCGCAGCTTTCACTTGGCCTGACATGGCAAACTCTTCCTGGACTGTAAAATGCTGCTTCTACACTAGCCTTGTCTTAGCTCTGGGTTCCATCCACACTGCGACGCAGCAAGCTGTTGCTCTGTCTCGCATAGGGAGTGGCCCTAATAAGGCTAAAAATGTTTGCAAACTCTTCGTCAAAAAACTAGCTGAAGCGCAACTGCCGGATCCCGCATCAAACAGCTATCAAATCGGTGCGTGGCAGCTATACGTATGGCAAATACCCATATCCTTACTTAGCACAAGCGTCTACGTCTTCGTAGCAGGCTTGACTGTGTTGGTATGGGATGGGGCCCACTCAGCTAGTCTATTACTGGAGCGAGGGGAGACAAAGGTAAGTTTGAGAGCACAGCTTGATTTTGTGCCTAGCGTAGGCGCTATGCTCATAGCTAATGACAAGCAGACGGTTATAGCATTTATGGTTGCCTTGGCATCAGTTGTATCTAGTGTCACGGCATCTGGGATAAGTCTCTACGGCAGAGTAAGATAGGTAGGAATAACATTGAATGCAGAGCGATGGTTTGGTAAAGGTTATGAGATTATACAGAAGTCTTTCCCAAACTCGGAGCTGCAATCATAAGTCAGGGTTAGCACGTTGAGTAGACTAATAAGAGCTTACTAAGTTGCCATCGCTTAATATATTAGCTATATCTCCCTATAATTAGAGCTAGTAACGCGTATAAAAAGGCTTACTATTCTTTCCCTCAATAATAGATCTTTAGTTACACAGTATGTCTCTTGACGTAGTAATTTCTTTTAATAATAGCCAGTTATATGCATAAAAAGACCTAGCTTTAGAGGATTATAAGGTAATACCCGAGAAGGCTGAGATCTAGCTAAATATTAAAACTTTGTAATTCTCTAGGGACGTTATCTATTAACTTGGCGCAAAGCTATTACCACTCAAGATCTATAATTACGTCAAGAAAGAATCCCGTTCCATATCCTCTTGATCGAGCTTGTTAAAATCTTACCATTCTCTGCGTCTTAAGATAGTAGGCCTGGGCAACCCAGTTGCCGTTTATTAACACATCTTTATTTCGAGGCATAGTCATATAAAGGTAATACATTAAGTGAATGGTAAGGAACGACAACAAATTGGACAAATCCTCAATTAACCTATCTCGCACTGCATCTAAAAATTAAACGTTCGGGGACCTATGTGGACAAAGCTCCGCTGACAATCATTGACTGGGTTGCCTTCAACCCTGCCTCAGCCAGTATATCAAGGACCATAACACCGATGGCCGCTTCCTTTGTGTCAGGCTCAGGATCATTAACGGCCACAGCATAAGCCACCTTCGAGATATAACCTGTAATATTGGCCACCTCACCAACAATCACAGCCGAACGCTGTATTCCAGCCTGGTCGTGGCTGAGCTGGGACAAGTGGATGCCTGTAATAACGAAAGGAGATATCACCATAACAGCATCGACGATAGCCTGTGTCGCGCGGCCGTCCATGGCAGAGCCGCCACATGGTGGAGTATCAGTTGCAAGCTTCTTTTGTTTGCCAGAATGGCTCAGGATGAGGTCGGTCGCAATGCCAAGCACCGCGATAGCAGAGGAAACGTCGTTGAGGGTCGAGCCCTGGAGAGGATCTTCAGCGAGAACCATATCGGCGACGGCACCAGACACACCACCGACGACGCCAGTGAGTGTAACCCACTTGCCCCAAGTATTGCCAGCTGACTGTTCTGCTTCGACACCTTTGAGGAAGGCGGACAAGAAGGTCATGAAGCTATCCACTCCATGCAAAGATACATACAGTGTCTGTGCAAGGGATGAGGATATGGTGGGGATTTGAGACTTGATGTAGTCCCAGTTCTGGGCGTTGATGATGCTGTCAATTGCATCGTCTTCAGGGAAGGGAGCCTCGTCATGGGCGATCTTGTAGACGATGGTATAGGCGACCGCTGCAACCCAGCAGATGACATCCAGGAACGAGATCTCAGAGATGTCAAGGAGAGAGAGAATATCGGAGATGACTGGGATATGGATAGTGGTATCGAGAGCACTGAGTGCTGAGTTTGACACGCTGATGATGGCCTTGAAGAGGGCGTCTACCACTGTCTGAACACTCGATAACACCGTATCACCAATGATGGTCACCAGCTTCTTCAAAATGTCTGCGAGGGACAAAGAAGCAACATCGCTGGCTAGAGATGCGAGACTCTGATATGCAGCATCAAGTACATCTCCCTCCTGCTTCATTGCAGTCAGAAGGTCACTGAAGAGATCCTGGGCTTCCTCAGCACTGGGCTGTGTACCCAAGACTGTTATATCAGTCGCATGGGTCTTGAAGTGGTTGGCAAACATCTGCGAAGATGATGTTTGTCCCGCCGCTGGGTTTTTTGCTTTCGCAGAAAGGGGCTGCGATGCCACATCAGCAAGCGATGTTGACCAATCTGTAACGCCAGCCCACTGGTTGATAGAACTCTCAAGACTGGAAATCTCTTTGTCGAAGGCTGCTTGGGCTGTCGATAGAGTACCTATCTGCCCGCTAACCCACTGCTTGGTCAAGTTGCAGATAACGTTCTTGGTCCTCTTGATATCATCCCATTCAAAGAGGAACTCGAGGAACTGGATGATGTCCTCAATGGCGGTCTCGATTGCATGGAACACCCACTCGACTGCACCAACAATAGCGTCAACTGTGGTGAGAGCGGCGTGGTATACTTGGTCCGCAATCTTGAGAACCAAGTGTAATGCCCCTGTCATTGTATTCTTGACGATTGACACGGCGTGCTTGACTGCATCGGCCACTTCGTCTGCAGCAGAGGTGACGGCATTCCCAACATCGTCGGCAGCGGTCTTGACGCCATTTGCAACGTCCTTGGCGGCATTTTTAACGGTCTTTTCAATTGCTTTTCCAACCTTGGTGATGTCACCCACTGTAGACTCGATTCCATGTTCGAGGTCACCAAAGAGGGACATGCTGACGTTGGGTGGTAGTGGTGCTGATGGAGCGGCGGTTGGAGCGGCCGGGCTGTTGATGGATGAATATGCCGACCCGAGGTTCTTCATGGTCGATGCAGTAGTGCCAAGAGAAACGGGATCTGTCGAAGGAGAAACCAGAGGACTCATCTTGGGAGTGCCTGTGATGCCACCTGCGACAGTTGTTGCGGGATACTGGGCACCGAGAACAGCGGTATTGGTGTTGAGAGTGGCCATCTTCTGGAAAGGGTCATGCATGGGATTGATAGTAGTCGAAGTGACCCAATTATCACAGCTTACTGTTAATATCGTGCCGTTTATGCTCGCGTTTATAGCCTCCACAATAGTCACGATACCAGTCTTATCAGTCTGAACCGTGGTGGCATTCTGGCTGAGGACGTAGTATGTTCCATTGACATATGCTGGCATGTGAGACGCTGCTTTGATGGTAACGTCAACACAGCTGGCCGGGAGACTCTGCTCGGTCTCGACTTGGATGGTGGTAGTGTACGAGTTGAATGAGATGGCCTTCTCCGTGAGGGCCGCATCGACCTTGATATCATCTGACCTCCACATCTTAGCCTCAGTGTTGGTGGCCTGAACCATTCTCTGAAGATTGGTGCCTCCAGAGGTGAAGATGGTGTTGGAACCAGTGCTCTGATTGACATAGGACGACATCAGATCCACATCGCATTCGAGGGGAAGAGGGGTACTCCAAGCTGTAGGGGTGTTGAGCTGGTCACTGGGGCACGTAACATAGAAGACCATGTTTCCACCATTCTTTCCCCAGACTGTGGTGACCCCATCGTGAACCATAGCCGAAAGCTTGGTCGTGCCCAAGAAGAAGTTGTTGGTGAGCATGATTCTAGCCACTGCTCCATCTTGTTGCCCATCTGCTGCAAGACGGTGCAGAGATGACCCACCGATAATGTATAGATCAGTGGAGTGATCGGGGTTCTTGGTTACAGCAATAGCAGTAGGTATAGCATTGCTGGGTAGGGTGAAATTGGAGGGAGTTGGTGGACCTTTGAAAATATTGTGGAAAGGAACAAACTGAAGCTGGGCGGCATTTCCAGTAGTTCCCGAGTTGTAAGTTCCCTTCGATGTGCCGTTGCTTGGCATTCCCACGCAGCTCTGATAGGTGTCATCCTGTAGGTCGGGTAGAGACTTATGATGGGACCAGCGCTTCCCCGCGGGCTTGTTGGGGTGCACGAAGTATCGCGCAATATCCTTGACGCCGCTGACCGAGGATCGATCGACATCAACAATGATGAACTGGTCGCTCGCTGTTCCTTCAAACATAGTCCCCACTATAGTGAGTGTCGAAACATCCGTCGTGTCATCCACGGCATCAAACCCAACTTGAGTCCAAGATGGCCCAGTCTCGCTCATCCAAGAAGACCCCGTGTTGGAATTGCCGAGGGACACAAACAGGTTGTCTGCTCCCTGGGAAGTAACAACCATAGTCATTCCGATAGTTCCAGAGATGACATCTTGACTGACGTCGAAAGTACGGACTGCGCTGTTTGGGCTATTGGCAAAGTTCTGCTTGATAGATGAACTTGACAGATCGACTCGCATCCACCCAGTCTTGCTGGTTCCACTGTTCTCCACGACAACGTTCAATACGTTTGTCTTATCCATCGCGAAGAGAAGGGAGTGGCCATCATCAGTCTGGACAGCCTCAAACTTGCCAGCAAGGTCTACGACGTTGCCATGGACATAGTTCTGTATCATGTGGGTAGAGGAGCTCAATGTCAGGGCTGGCGACGCTGTTGGGACTGCAATGGCCTGTTGCGTAGGCACTACCGTAGGAGGTAGTTGCGACACTTCCTCCATAGATGGCATAGCCTGTAGTTTATTAGTAGGAAGATCCTTCTGAAAGTAGACACTGATTGACTTGCCTGCGGTTGCGTAACTGGAATGGCAGCAGCGGCATCGACGTAGCTGATGTTGCATATCAAATCATAGTTCTTGGAAAGCATGGCAGACGAGTACGCAGCCACCTTCGCCCCAGGGAATACAAATGTTTTTAGTCCAGGAAAATTGACTGATGTAATTTCGATAGTCGCAGGCGGGCTGATCTGTCCTCGGAGGTATTCAGCCAGCTTGTTGAGCCTCATGACGTTTCCATTCCACGAGACAGTGGCTTCCTCGGCGCCCCAGCAGTCGGCAGGTCCCTGGAACACTACATCATCTTGGCCGGTAGTGAGTGCAATACTTGGGGCAACGCTGGTCTGGTGCGAGTCCACGACAATCTGTAAACTGCCGTTCTGGCCAACCGATAGCTTGTACTCGTCAGTTGTGGATACATCGCTGATCGGAAACTGATTCGAAACATTCCATTCTTTCGTTATTCCTCCGTGATGGCTACCGGTCAGGGTGAATGCGGTAACTAGGCTCTGTTTGCAGACAAGCGTGGTGCTGTCCTGCACAGTGACCGACATGGAATATGTGTTTGTGAATTCCAAGTCCCAAGTGGCGTTCTTTTCTGTGACTGTCGATTTCTTGTCAACGCCTTGGCAGCAAAAGACCACAGTCTGATTCGGACCACTGGAAACTTCCAAGGAGGTGATTCCAGTTACATTATTCGTGTTGGACGCCAACTGAGCATTGACATCGACGTGGTATGTATCTGAATCAGGCTGTAATGTGAGACTGGGACCGAGACATCTTTGATAGGCTGCGGGCACAAAGATGTCATCGTGCAAATACTTCCAAAACACCTCACGGCTAATAGCAACGACGCCGCCTTGGCTCTTAGCCTCTTGTGTCTGAACCCAGTTCCAAGGAAATGGAGTGTAGTCTGGTAGCGGGGCACCACCTGTCATGCAAATATGATCGAGGGTGGACATTGCAGCCTGTTTGGGGGTAGGAGATTGGAATGCATCGCCGTTAGTATCTTTGTACTTGCTGACCTGCCTTTCGAAGGACGTCATCTGAAGGGGAGAAGGGTCAGGTATATCCTGGGGAAC
Organism: Fusarium albosuccineum; assembly: GCA_012931995.1. NCBI lineage: Eukaryota > Fungi > Ascomycota > Sordariomycetes > Hypocreales > Nectriaceae > Fusarium > Fusarium albosuccineum. Next base: position 11,358 of record JAADYS010000008.1, on the reverse strand, counting down.
AGGAGTGATGGCAATCAAGGGCTCTCCAGCGCTTTTCGCAGCATCAATGTAGAAAGACACAAAGTACTGTTCCAAGACTGATCGGACGTTGTCCGGGACACCGACAAAGGACGGGTTGGTCTGCAAAACAACGCTGTCCAGGTCGAAGAGGAGCTGTTGCAAGCTGAAAGCCGTGTCGGACATGTTTTCGATGTGAGTCTGTATGGCAGCTTTGAGATCTGGGTTCTGGTTGAAGTAGGCAGTATTGAGCCCCTTGTCAAGATCGGCATTTTTCAGATCAACAACAGTCTCGGCATAGCAGGGCGATCCGGGTTGCTGGCTCCAGACATTCCAGCTGGGACTGCTCGAGTTGAGGCCGTAGACGACTTGCAATTCGGAGCAGAACATCCGGAATATAACATCCTGGGCGCTATCCCTGAGCTCCACGATGGGAGGGATTTCAAGATCTGCCCTGCCTGAGGCGTTTTTGGGAGGCAACCCCATGCGCATTTTGATACCAAAGGCAAAACCATTCTTCGTAAGAGTTTGAACTCTGGGATCGGTCATTGGGGTTCCATCTGGAATCTCAAATGGATCAATGCCTCCTGTCTTCGCCTTGAGATCATTGAGATCAATCTGCGAGGTGTTCTTGCTCACGGGGTCCTGTATCACTAGTTAGGGCATTGAAATAGACAAAAAGGACAGAAAAAAGGGCACATACCGTCAGAAAGCAAAGAAAGTTGTCGGGCTGGCTGTTTTTGGTTTCGAACAGATATTGCTCCATGGCGGCATTGATGCTTAGCTGAGTAGTTGAGACCACAAAGCTAACACCACACTTGCTGAGGTCAGAGTTGCTTGCGTCCATTTTGATGAAACAAATCCGCTAGGCTATGCAAAAATTGAGTAGTCGTAAATTCAACGTGTGTGAGAAGAGAGAGGATTAGCATGGTCTCTTCGCTCGTCTGCCCTGTCATATATATTCCTCGTTATTTTATCCCTCAGCTTCGGGTTGACATCTACCTAGTATGGAAGGCGTTTATCAGCCAGACCATAAACCCAGCCACGTCATGTTCTAGAGCCGTGATATTGGATCTTAGACTTCCCGAGCTTGAGTCTAGATCCAGCATGTCTCAAAACCCCACCTCTTTGGATCTAGATTATCCGTTAATTGACAAATAGAGGCTACGCGCCGCTAAGCGTTCAACCAGTAGCGTCTCAATTCTCACACTATCGCAACTAGTGCGTCACTACGGCGGAAGCGAGGCTGTCCACGAACTACTCAGCTCGCCACGGTAGCGAGAAGTGGCGATAAATAGCCAATCAAGAATAGAATTCGTGACCGACTATTTGACATATCCCGCTCTCAAGTCAAATGGCATATCAGTCTTCATAGCATGTGACAGGTGTTTCTCCGCTTCTTTACCACACAGACAGCCTTCGAGACTGTTGATGACGGTGATTGACAGGTCAAAGAGCAAATGCTGGGGCCGACGGCTGAGTCAATGCCATTTCTGCTGCGATCAGTTTTTCCCCTGTTATCAATCCCCAATCTAATATCTTCATTCTGATCGAGTCTAGATTTCTGTCAGCGATTTCCAAAGATACGCGAAATTCAGACGCAATCGCGATACCACGGCTTCATTATCTTTGTTCAGGATTGAACAGGCGTCTTTCGCGAGGGCTCACAAAGCTGATCACACGTAACAGAGGCTGGACCAGGCTTGGTTCCATTCCTTTAAGATTTTATATCTGAAAAGGTAGAAATTCTAAGATTGTGTTTAGTGACCGGTTTACTGTTTTTGCGTGTTGTTTGTTAAAGGGGGGATTCCTAACTAATATTGCAGTGCAGGCGATGGGCTGGGCCTATTTGGTCGGAAACGGACGTCCAGCACGGCTACTTGGGGGGCCTAAAAGTCGGCCACCCCTGACCTTCGTACCTCAGGTAGGGGGGTCCTTTGATATGCAAAAAAGACTCTGACATGCAAAAACGGTCACTAGTACCAATAGAGCAGCGCAGCCTCTATACAAATGGAAGTATCTTATTCCTAGCCAATCATGTGTGCAAAATAGAGTTGTGCACTAGGCAAAATCAGTACATTAGGCTGCATACTAAATTTGCTGTGAGGATAGGTATTTTCTTTTGCATATCAAAGTCGTTTTTGCATATCAAGGGACCCCCCTACCTCCCGAAAAGCACGGAGTGCGACCAACCAGTTTCACTGCAAAATTAACCCCCTCAGACCGTTCTTGACGACCTAACCTGGAGCTTGGCATTCAGGGCACTCCACTTTACCCTGTCCTTGCTCGCAGCTAGACGAAGCGGGGTAGTGTAGTTGCAGCAACAAGTTGGGGATAAAGTCAGATTCACCTCTCCACTCTCGTAGGAACCTCTCAATTTCAGTCCGTCAATTACTGTAACTTTGGCGCAAAATCCGGCACCATAACTTGGATCATTTCTTGCACACCACAAGTCAAGAATATGCAAAGTCCGACTCATCCGGACACGGAGACAGCCGGTAGGAATAGTCTGTGTGACCTTGAATTGATCAGGCGGAGAAGTCTCTCAGAGCAAGAAACCGACATACTCAACGCCTTCAACCACGCAATCCACCCTGCTACATCTGAAACTTCAAAGGAAGCCGCACAATGGCTGGATGAATCTTGTCCGCCCCTGGCACAAGAAGAAGAGGCCAATGATTATCTCTGGAACGTCTGGGACATCATGCTTGAGGTTGCCCGAAGCCCGGGTGTAACAAGCGAAATACACATGCGTCTAATAAGTGTTGCGGAGGACATTCGGCTATGTGCAAAGGGGGAGTTCAATGTTTGGGGGGTTAGTGTCTACTACTCTCTCTTGTTTAGTAGTCTATCCACTAACAATATGGGCATTAGAGCCAGCAACGTGTGTGGAAAGACTTGCCATTTCTACCAATGGTAATGGATCTCTTGTTGCGCGGTATGTATCTTGACTGACGGATTTCCTTCGATGATGGCTAACTATGCCTGTGAAAAGACCCAGCTTTGTACGACGAAGAGGTGACACCCGAGAAGGCTGAGATCTGGCAAAATATCAACAACTTTGGAGCACGATGCCTGAAAGCAGGGGTATCAGGTCCTTACGCCCAGGCAATGGACGCCCTCGGAGCAGCACTTGAAGAAGAGCAGACGGACATGACTGAATCCAAATTAAAGATTGCCTATCCCTGGATCGCGCATGGCTCTAGGGCTCTTGTCTGGTGGACACGGGATAATATTGGCTATAGAGACGTGCCAGTAGAGGATACGGCGAACTATGTCGAAGGAGGCCCGTTGTATCATGGGCCCCAAACTATGTGCCTGCGGCGGTGGGGCTTCTGGCTTGATCGGTTCGAGCATTTTGGAAAGGAGGAATCTGGGTTGAGCGAGGAGGCCAGGAGGATTGCCTTGGAAGCGGCGCGAACTATGAGGGCCGTCGAGGCAAGCATTGGCAGCACGTTGTTGTCAAGATGATGAGGCGATTCGCGCGATGGAAAGACCAGAAGATCTAGACAACTGGCCCATCGAGGACTAATACATGTCTGCCAGGCAGTTTTCTCTGTGTCGCTGTAAATTATCAATGTTGGATAACCGGAGTGCACTGCCGATATCCTGCTTTACCCCGCAAACAGATTACTATCTCTTGGCATGCGGTAGCGCTTGCATGAGCATCTGATGAAGAAATCTTGCGCATCCGGGGATCTGAGGTTGGCAATGCAAGATAGACAGATTTTGTGGAACAAGGCGCGAGCACATGTCATAACGGCTCGACACGTTCTTATCTAATTCCGAGCAAATGGTAGACTGCCATCACATGATAATATGCTCTGCTCACCAGGTTTCAAGTTTGTGTAGATCTAAATATCCCTGTTCAAGTGAGGCCATTTTGAGTTTCTTGGCCTCTGGCGGGGGCAGCATCGATACCTCGGCCCGAGACGCCCTGCATAAACTGGCGCAGCAAGTTCGTCGTCATGCTTTGGAGCAGTATTTTGTTAGCTGCAAGTGTACGCATAATACTGGTTATTCATTGCCTAGTCTTCTCTTGTCGATAAGTGTTTCTGGTCGAGGGTGTACTGCAGTGCCTGGTTGGGTCAGACACATGCCATGGGATGGTTCACGGGGCTTCAGGCATGGCCTCACCGTTCCTTCGGCAGTGAAGATAATTGCTGGTCGTCTTAGAGTTTTGCGCCTTAATCATTCAAACTTAGTCCAATGTTCACCGACTCACCCGCCCGACACTATGATGTAGCTTCTCGGAAGCCATTCCAAGGCAGCGACGTGACGGACAAGCTGTCAGGGGTTGCACTCCCAGATACAACGGCAAATCATGGAGCATTCACTAAGACAATGCCATCGTGGATCTGGTTCAATGCCGAATCCTATTGTCATAGCCGTCCCTACTTGCCGTCGCACACCATCTTCTCCGCGTTGACAGGGGACGTTTAGATTTCATGAAGCGGGGGAGCCAATCGGGAAGGTCTTGGTCCTCGGGACAAGATAAGCTTAACCAACCCAGGAGACCAGTCTGGGGTAAAGCAACCATCTTCTTTCGGACCGGCAGTCACGGATGAAAGGTAAAAGGCATGATCCCATGGTAAATATATAACATCAAGCTACGTAGACGATCTTTTGCTTCGTCCTCCTTGCCTTAGCCCCAAGCTTAAAAAGCAGTATCATTTTTTATCGCTGTTTTACCAAACTTTTTCCGAACAAGGGTCTTCTGCTGCGCTTGATCATGGCTCAAAAGGACGATGGCCGCGATGTCCAGCAACTCGAGAACCCAGCAGACGCTTCCGCGAGGAACAGTCTCAAGGATTTTGAAGTGTCAGTTCTACTCGCGCCCAATCTATTAACCGACTTCCATTTGACTGACGAGTACGTGTTTCAGAAGCCCGCAGCCAACATTCGACAAGAACGCCGAAAAGAGGCTCCGCAGGAAAATCGATCTCTACATAGTCCCCCTTGTCGCAGTACTGTATCTCTTCTGCTTCATTGATCGAACTAACATTGGTAAGTACAAGTCAACATCCCATGATGCACATCATAGTCTGACATGTGCAGGCAATGCCCGTCTCGCAAACTTCGAAGAAGACCTCGGCCTCAAAGGAAATGATTTCAACCTCGTTCTTTCCGTCTTCTATGTATCATACGCTGTTTTCGAGATTCCAGCCACTCTGCTGTGCAAGGTGATGGGGCCTGGCTGGTTTATCCCGCTCACGACTCTATTATTTGGAGTATGCACGGTCGGCACCGCCTTCGTTGAGACTAGAGGTCAGGTACTTGCCTGCCGCTTTCTTCTCGGTATTTTTGAGGCTGGCATGCTGCCTGGTATTGCTTATTACCTATCGCGATGGTACCGCCGGGCCGAGCTTTCGTTCCGCTTGGGCTTGTACATGGTCATGGCGCCGCTTGCCGGAGCCTTTGGTGGCCTCTTCGCCTCCGGCATTCTTAGCCTTGATCGCTTCGGGTCCCTAAAAGAATGGAGAATGATCTTTGGCATCGAGGGTATCATCACGATTGGGCTGGCTCTGATCACTCTAGCTCTTCTCACGGACAACCCGGCGACAGCTCGGTGGCTTAGCGAGGAGGAAAAGATCCTTGCTCTTGATCGAGTCAAGTCGGAGCGCCTAGCTCAAGACAGAGTACTCGACAAGATGAACATGGCCAAGCTCAAGAACGGAATACTCAACCCAATCACCCTCTCGACAGCCTTCATCTTCCTCCTTTCGAACATTGTCGTTCTCGGCATCTCATTCTTCTTGCCCACCATCATTCGAACCATCTATCCCGATGAGACCAGAGTCCAGCAGCAACTGTTGACGGTACCTCCCTATGTCGTTGGTAGCGTTACCCTCTTGCTAGTGTCATGGCTGGCCACCCGATATGACACTAGACAGATCTTCCTCTTCCTATGCGGCCCACTCGTGATAGTCGGGTATGCGATACTTCTCGCGAGCACAGATCCCAACGTGCGATATGCGGCCATCTTTATAACTGCGACCTGTGTTTTCTTTGCTGGCTCATTGGCAAACGCACAAGTTAGCGCCAATACAGTTTCTGATACAGCTCGGAACGTTGCTATCAGCACGAACAGTAAGTTCCTCCAAGTGGCCATGGGCAGCTCAAAACGCTAATCCACTTAACCTATAGGCATGTTTGGATATCTCGGTGGTCTCATCGCCACCTGGACTTATCTCCCATGGGATGGACCCATGTACCCGATTGGAAACGGTCTTAATTTGGCCGTGTCGGGGGCTATTTCTATCACTGCCCTGACTTTTCTGTGGTGGATGAAGATGGACAACAAGAGACGCGATCAGAAGACTCGAGCCGAGAAAGAAGAGGAATTGGCTGGCCTTACACGAGATCAAATCTCGGATCTTGATTGGAAGCATCCCGATTTTAGATGGAAGCCATAGAGCTTGATCACGATTTGTTTACTCACACGTTCACTAAGAACAAGGGGTCGATATAGAAACCTACGGCATAAACATGATTCTGTTTCAAGATAGCCAAGCTTTTGACGGGATGAAACGAGACACGCCAAAGTCATCCGATGATGCGTTTCAACCGTGTTTCTGCCGGATGTAGGGTATCTGACGGTTTGTAAACATTTTACTGGCATCCGACGTCAGATCGCCAGCCGATATCTGCTACACGCCGAGCTCACATCACTCTGACAACATCAACGTCGACATCTTACTCAGTACTCTAGGTTTATCATATTGCTAGCCAGTTTAACCTCTCTGTCCGTGATCCCATTCCTGGCGGCGGTCTGACGAAGCCCTTGTTAGGTCGAAGTTGGGAAACTTTGGGTCAGGAGTAGGCACAGTCCCAGCAAGCGCCGACTTATCATTCTAGCACAATCTTCAACGAAAATCAACCGCCGCCGACATGACGCAAGTCTCCGTCCGTGTATTGTTCCAGTTCGGATGATTGTTCCGTTTTGCCCTGGATGTTTGGCGCCCAGATCGGGTCCACTCACCTGTTACAACGACCGACCCTTGCTCCGACAACCCCTGTGAAGTTGAATTCCACCAAGTCACATAACCGACTCTTAGATCCGAAAAACTTTGTTGATCGCCGAGGAAACTCTGTTCGCAGAGCTTATAGACTTCATTTAGGTGGACTTGACTTGGCGATATCTTTCTCGAAAGAGATATGGAATTGGCAGCGAGCTTTTCCGCGTTCTCACCAATGAGAAGCACGCCTCATCTCTTCCTTCTTGACGAACTCCTCTCACCTGTCATCAGAACACGCCAGGATACCAAATCGGTTAGTAGCCCGAGGTTTGAGACGGTTCGCGTAGCTGACAGACAGGGTTCGTCATCAGAGCCTCGTGGCGCACCCAGACGAGATAAACGGACCTGTCAACCCTCAAACAACAGCCCCTTGCAGAACCCATTGCCCACAAGTTCGCGCATTGGCTGATCATCTTTACAGGCCCGACGATAGACCCCGGCGCCTAGGAGAGGCCCATTTTCAGGCTCCGGCTCTAGTGTTTATCGAGCCCCTGTTTCTAGATTGGAAAATTCCAGCAATTGTCGAGAAGCAAACGGATGGAGCCAAGGAACTCCCACCGGTAGCAATCTCGTCGACGATGGATCAAAGATGCCATCTCGTCGCCTTTCTAGCGACTCTCCTTCCTTTCTCCTCATCCCATTCTTTCCACTTCCAAGTTCCGGTCTTTGTTCGCTGCAGCTGTTGCTTGCGCCCTTCTTTTCTTCGTCTCTACGAGTCATTACATTCTTTGCAAACTCTGGTGGTTAGCCCTTCACTCTTGTTCATCTCGACATATCACTATCTTTTTAAAAACAAACAACACCAAAGCAAACAGACAAAATGCGTGCCTCTCTTTCCTCCATCCTGGCCGTCGCTGCCGCCCTCCCCACCGCCTTTGCCCACTACAACTTTGAGGCCCTCATCGTCAACGGCAAGGCCACCGAGCCCTACGAGTACGTCCGCCAGACGACCAACTCCAACTCTCCCATTGAGGATGTCACCTCCAAGGACATCATCTGCAACGCCGGTGGCCTCGATGCCGATATCCGAGCCAAGACCAAGACGCACGCTGTTGCTCCCGGTGACGAGGTTGGCTTCACTGTCAACGTTGAGATTGGCCACCCCGGTCCTCTCGCCGTCTACATGAGCAAGGCCCCCGAGGGCACTGAGGCTTCCGACTACCTCGGTGACGGTGACTGGTTCAAGGTCTACGAGCTGTCTACCAGCAAGATCACCGACGAGGGTCTCCAGTGGGCTACCTACGTCAACAACCAGGGTATCCACAACTTCACCTTCACCCTCCCCGACGAGCTCCCCTCCGGTACCTATCTCATGCGTGCCGAGCACGTCGGTCTCCACGGCGCCGGCTCCAAGGGCGGTGCTCAGTTCTACATTGGTTGTGCTCAGCTCACCGTTGAGGGCTCTGGTACCGGCAAGCCTTCTCCCGTCGTCCAGTTCCCCGGTGCTTATGACGGATCTGAGCCCGGCCTGCTCATCAACATCTACTACCCTGCTCCTACCAGCTACACTGCTCCCGGCCCCAAGGTCTGGCCCAGCGGCTGCGAGGATCACACTGCCAACCTCAACGGCCAGACCAGCGACGGTGACTGCACTGGCGACGAGGCCGGCTCCGGCTCCGGCAGCGGTGACGAGTCTGCTACTGGCAGCCCTGCCACCGAGGCCACTGCTACTGCTACTCCCACCTTTGCCACCCTCGTCCCCTCTGTGACTGCTCCCTCCAACGGCAGCGTCGCCGTTCCCACCACTTCGATTGCTCCCGTTGTTGTCCCCACTGGTACTGCTACCGCCGTCGAGGAGCCTAGCGCTGCCAACACTGCCGCTCCCGTTGCTACCAAGCCTGCTACTCAGCCTGGCTCCTCTTGCTCCAAGCGACGCAAGGCCAAGCGTGCTGCTCTCCGCGCTGCTAAGCGTCGCGCCGTCCGTGCTTGAATACAGGTAGTGGGAGAAAGAGGAAGAGTTTTGACATGACTATTTGGTTCTTTACGTGGTTGGAATGATGGATCTGTACAGTACCCCACGTACATTTATTCTTTGTAAATAGTGGCTTAGGCTATGACTGTACACAAATTACAATATGTTCATATACAATATTATTGACACTTCGTGACGAATGATGCCACAAGTTGACGAGTTCACTGCAAGTGGGAAACTGATTGTTATGTCTCACGGCGAATTTATCCTCATATTTTAGAAAATTATCGACTAAAAAAATTATGTATAAGGAGTGTCAAGAAATTTGTTCCGAGCGAAGAAGACGCCTGATCCTCAACCAAACCATTCTCACAAGAAAGATTCATCATAAGTACCACCCCCGAGTTGTATGTCCAGTTCATGGCAACCCATCGCCGCTCTGTTCATCCGCCACCCTTTGTACTCTCTCGTCAACTCCAGAAGAGACGGGGTAACTTCTTAGTACCCGTAGCCCTCCTTCTTGCACTCCTTCTTCCAGTCGTTCCACCTGTAGCCCTTGGGACAGCTGCACTTCTTGGAGTGGTCGTTGAAGACCTGGCCCTTCTTCTTGCAGACGCAGCCGCCGTACCTCCACTCGGCGTCGTGTCCACACTTGCTCTCGCACTTCTTGCCGTTCCAGTCAAGGCCCTTGGGGCACTTGCACTTCTTGGACCAGCGGTCGTAGTACTGGCCGTCGGGGCATTGGCATTTGCCGTGCTTCCAGACTTGTCCGTCGGGGCACACACACTTGCCATACTTGAAGACCTGTCCCTTGGGGCACTCGCACTTCTTTGCCCACTTGTTGTAGACCTGGCCATCAGGGCAGACACACTTGCCATGTTTGAAGACCTGGCCCTTGGGACACTCACACTTCTTCTCCCACTTGTTCCAGTTCTGGCCGTCGGGGCAGACACACTTTCCGTACTTCTCTACCTGGCCGTCAGGACACTTGCAGGTCTTCTCATGCTTGTCCCAGACCTTGCCTTCGGGGCAGACACACTTGCCATACTTGAAGACTTGGCCCTTGGGGCACTCACACTTCTTCTCCCATTTGTTGTAGACCTGGCCATCAGGGCAAACACACTTGCCGTACTTGAAGACCTGACCCTTGGGACACTCACACTTCTTCTCCCACTTGTTGTAGACTTGTCCGTCGGGGCAGACGCACTTTCCGTGCTTGAAGACCTGTCCCTTGGGGCATTCGCACTTCTTCTCCCACTTGTTGTAGGTCTGACCGTCAGGGCATGTGCATTTGCCGTACTTGAAGACTTGGCCTTCAGGGCATTCACACTTCTTCTCGTGCTTGTTGTAAACCTGACCATCGGGACACGTGCACTTTCCGTATTTGAACACTTGACCCTTCGGGCACTCGCACTTCTTCTCCCACTTGTTGTAAACCTGACCGTCAGGGCACACACATTTGCCGTACTTGAAAACCTGTCCCTTGGGGCATTCGCACTTCTTCTCGTGCTTGTTGTACTCTTGGCCGTCGGGGCAAGCACACTTGCCATACTTGAAGACCTGTCCGTCGGGGCACTGGCACTTGTGGTCCTTGTAGATCTGGCCGCCGGGGCAGACACACTTTCCGTACTTGTAGGTCTGGCCCTTGGGACACTCGCACTTCTTCTCCCACTTGTTGTATGTTTGGCCGTGCGGGCACTCACATTTTCCGTACTTGTTCAGGGTCTGACCGTCGGGGCACTGGCATTTTCCATCCTTGAAGTACTGGCCTTCGGGGCATTCGCATTTGCCGTACTTGTTGAGAGTCTGACCATCGGGACACTTGCATTTGCCGTCCTTGTAGACCTGGCCGTCAGGGCAGACACACTTGCCGTACTTGTTGAGGGTTTGGCCGTCAGGGCACTTGCATTTGCCGTACTGATCGGGCTTCTGTCCGTAAGGGCATTCGCATTTGCCGTACTTGTTCAGGGTCTGTCCATCGGGACACTTGCATTTGCCGTACTGGTCGGGCTTCTGGCCATGAGGACATTGACACTTTCCGTCCTTGTAGGTCTGTCCGTCGGGGCAGACACACTTGCCGTACTTGTTNNTTGCAGACGCAGCCGCCGTACATGTACTTGGCGTCCTTGCCGCAGTCGTCGTAGCCTCGCTCATAGAGGCTGCCCTCGTCCCGAGCCTCGAGACCGGCGTCAGGGCTGTCGGCATGCGGGATGGCCTTGACCGAGATGGCCAGGGCCAGGAGGTTGACAAAGAGGTATTTGATATGCATGATGGGCGATGCTTGGATGCCCTTCAGCAATGAGGGTGGGGTTCAACGAGAGGCTTGATATGTGTTTGGTTTTGGGGAGGGAGGAGGGGGGGATGAAAAGCGAATGAAGAAAGAAGGTCGAGAGTGAGAACCCAGTGCCTTTCGTGACTTGGGAGGGAAGA
>JAADYS010000007.1:0-26923 GCA_012931995.1 Fusarium albosuccineum | reverse complement strand
CCTTTCAGGGGCCAGCACCTATTGGCCCCACTCTTTTGGTGCCGTCAGCCAGTTGCGCGTTGTGTTGCGACTGGCCATACAAAAGCTGGACCAATTAGATTCCGAGAAACTTATTTATCCCTGTCTGCACCAAACCCTCATTATTCGGGAAAACTTAAGAACTAATGTAGAGTCAGCCTTCGGCTGAATTAAATAAATTTTAAAGTATTAAATATAACTTTTAAAAAATTACTTTTTATTATAATTTAATGGGATTGCGCGATGGAGGCAGCCAAGAAGCGGCTCAATTGAAGGCGATGACCAACGACATTCTCTTTTTGTTTCTGCATGTGTTTTGAGGCTGCTTACACACTTGCAGTGCGATTTCTCAGCAATGAATGCCGCACGTGTAAAAAAGGAATAGCATGATCGACAACCTTCGCGGTACGAGAGTGCGGGCATGGATGGTTCATGCAGAAGAATCCAACACTGCTGAGCCCACGCGCAGTGATGGAAAAACTCTAGAAACAGGCATGTGAGGCTCTCATGGCTAAGACCCCGAATCTCGTCTATCAAGCTTTCTTGTCTTGCTGATGGTTTACACCCCGCATCAGCCATGCTGTCAACCATCTGGCGACATCTCGCAATGGAGGAACACGCCTTGCCGCGTGGTACCAGGCTGCCTTTCTACTGCAAAAGATGGTTCCTACTCCTAATAGATAATTTATCTCGAAATCTGTATCAAAGAGCAAATCTCCAGTCTTTCCCATCATCGCTCACGCCATGAGCGACCCAATCGTCACGGTCAAGGCCGTCGAAGCCGACGACAGCGACCGACCCTCGATCAGTGAACACGATTTCTTCGACGAGAAAAGGATCGGACAGCTGGGCCGCCAGAGGCCCGCCGTCTTCTCGTCACTACTAGTTGAGATCGGCTTCGTCTTCGCCATCGTCGGTTCGCTGATAATGAGCTTGTACACCGTCAGCGGTATCAACATCATCCTCCCATCGCTCATCGAGACTCTCGACATCCCAGAATCCAAGAGAATTTGGCCAGTCGTTGTCACAAGCCTGACGACATCGTTGCTGCCCCTCCTATTTGCCCGCCTCTCGGATTGCTATGGCGGTCGTGTCGTGTTCCTCGGCGGCCACATCTGGCTGCTCATCTCGTCGCTCATTTGCGGCTTCAGCGAAAACACAACCATGTTAATCGTTTGCCGAGCGATGCAGGGCCTTGGGTCATCTGCCTTCCTCCCAGCGAGCGTGGTCTTGCTTGGACATACGTACAGACCCGGATCGCGCAAGAACTTCGTCTTTGGCCTGTATGGCGCCTCTGGCTGCGTCGGCATCTACTTTGGCATCATCATGGGCGCCGTCTCAGCCCAAGTGCTTGGATGGCAGTGGTATTTCTGGATCGGTTGCGTCTGCGGCTGCGTTCTCGTCCTCGTCGGCCGTCTTTCCATTCCTTCTAACTTGAAGGATGCTAACTCGGAACCTGGATCTGGAATAAGTATTGGTGGACTAATTTTGCTCACGCCGGGCTTGGTCCTTACTATGCACGTATTAATTAAGGCCGGCCATGTTCCCAAAGTTGGTGATGATATCTTCGTCTCTTTATTTTTCGCGATATTCTTGCTCATGGCCTACCTATCGTATCAACAGAAGGATTTGTCCTCATCGCTTCCGACCGGGCGCTTCCGTCCCATGCGAATGCTACTCGTGTTGTGCCTCTTTATAGAGTATGGAATTTTCGGGCTCTACCTTTACTATGCTAGTTCTTAGTAAGTTGCTTCCCTGACTGCTGGAGCTTCACTAACCTCTACTAGCATCAATACCGTGCTCAAAGCAACACCACTGCAAGCAGCAGTGTGGTTCGCTCCCCTGCCGGGGTGGGGGCTCGTGTTGGCGTTGACTGGTGGCTTTGTGCTGCACAAGATTTCCTGTCGCACCCTGATGATCATCTCGAACGTTGGATTCCTCATTTCTGCCATCCTATTTGCCACGATACCCGAGCAGCGCCATTCGACGACCTATACATACTGGGCATACGTCTTTCCTTCTATGCTCTTCGCGACGATTGGCATAGACATTGCTTTTAAAGTGACAATCATGTATTTTGCAAAGGCTCTTGCTCGAAGGTTACATGCTGCTGGTGGTGCACTGCTCTTCTACGGCATCGCGTTCTGGATGGGAGTCGGTGAGTTGGCTGTGTTTTCGACAATACGTCGAAAGGGACGCGACAAGGTGGATGAACGAGAGCAGTTACGGATCGCTTTCTGGGTGGCCGCAGGCCTTGCTGTCGCGGTGCTCTGCTTGGCTTTGATGATCAAGCTCGAGCGACCGGTCGTTGAGCTGACGGCGGACGACGACACCGAGCAACAGCAAAGACCACAGCAGATACAACTTGTTCAACAAGAAGCGCCTGCAGACACACGGGAGCGCGAAGTACGACTGGAGAGGGCAAGGACCCTGTAGGGCTGAGATGGTGCAAGTTGGCACGAATGTAGTATTCATGATTGATGCAGTGACGAGGCGTCGAGATAAGGTACGGCAAGATGTACGATGGCTGCATTTTCTGGTTAGGGGCTTGATCTTTGTAATATTAATGATGTGTTCTCGTGCTTACTCAATGATCCCATCGCAGCATCAGACTCCTGTCTATTGAGGCCCCGTCTTGCCATCTTCCCAGTCTTTCACAGCAGCTGCCAACGCCTTTTTCGCTCGAGCTTCGCGGGCGCGGAAAGGTCCATTGAAGGTCTCGGGTAGAGGCAATTTGCTGTTGGCATGATCGTCGGCGAATTCGACAGTGCTGTCCTGGCCTTGGGCTTGTTTGACGATCTTGATGGCCTCGCGCAGCATGTCTCCGCCGAGACCCCGACGTCGGTACTTTGTTCTCGTCGTCCATGCTCGAATAAGCGCCCTTTTATCGCTGCTTTTGCGACCAGAGCTGCCGTCAAGACGGAGAATGACGGCAGCAATGATGTCCTGGCCGAACCGGGCTCCGATGATGGTGTCTTCGACTCCGTCCGAGTTCTTCAGCCAGCCAAGCCAATCCGTGTCCTCGGCGATGCGAATGTATGCACTTGTGTAGAAGCGGACCGCCACAAGGTATGTAATGATGATGCCAGGATACGTGATGAGCATGGCGCTAAAGTCGTTGCCGACTCCAGCGACGTAATGCGCGACCGCGAGCGCGGCAGCAAATGTGGCCAGAGATACAGGGTGAAAGATGATGGTGCGCGAGGCGACTTGCCGCTGCTGTGCGACGCTGTCTACGACCAGCTTGAGGGCATCCTTCTTCTCCTTGGGGTCAATGAGGACCTCGAGTGAGAGCGGAGGAGGCTCGTCCAGGTTGGGCGCAGGCGCAGACATGGCAGTGTCGGTTGGTTGGTGTCCAGAGTGTCAGGATGTCGCGCGCATGTCCTGCAGGCAGAGGCTGATCACTCGAGAGGGTTGCAGACAACGCCCGATACCCGACAGCGCGGGACACGAAGGATATGCTTGAGAGAGAAGCTTGTAAGGGAGTCAAAACCGTGGATGTCGCTAACGGGGTTAAGCCGGCAACACGGCCCTCGGCGTCGAGGCTCGTGTGAAGCCGTGATAGCCGGTCTCGAGGTTTCTACGGCCGGGTAGGGTGGATCGCTCGGTGTCCCAAAGAGGCAAACTCAATCAGCGACAAGCTTAGTCGCACGAGCAATCAACGTCTCGGTGTCAGAGTTATGGTTAAAGCCAATAGTCGGAGGCGCGCCACTGACAGGTTCGCGGCTTGTGGGAGGAAGAGTTGGTGAGAGGAAGCTATCCCCTGCGCCCGGAAGCACGCTAATTCCGTGCCGTTTGCCGAGACCCTTGAGATCTCGGGAAGGCCCTGCAGCCAAGCCTCTTGGCATCTGGAAGCACGTGGGGGAGGAGCGACCCATTGATTCGCCTGCGCTCCTGCCTCAGCTCCAGTGTCTCGTGCCTCATCCTAGACCGAGCAGGGCAAGAGCTTGAGCCTCGTCCAAAGGCAGAATGCGAGAGAATTTGCCCGTGGACTGCAGAGGAGCGTCTTGACTGGACGATGGGGAGTGGGTAAGAGCGTGATGGGGAGGTGCCATCGGTTCGGACGGAACTGGAGACGGCGAGTCTGGAAGGCGTCGTAATGGGCCTTTTCATCTCTGATTGTTTCATTCTTATATCAGACGCTGTCTGTCAGCTCCCAGAGAGAAAATCTGCTTTCGTTTTTGGTGGACAGGCGCAAAGGCTTCACTTGTTTCGTCAACAAAGTACCCTCGAGTACACGCAATATCAAACACTGCCGCCCCTTTCTGTTTCGATTCTTTGTTATTCCCCATTTGATATACATTCTTAATATTAGCCGCAATGGCTGACACCGAGGCCCGGGCCCCTGCGGCTCCCGTCGCCAAGACGAGCGGCGGAAACAATGCTTTCCACAACTTCCACAACGACTTTGCCCACATCGCCGACCCCAACGAGCGTCGTCGTCTCGCCCTTGCAGAGATTGACAAGGCTCCCTTTGGCTGGTATCATGTTCGAGCTTGTGTCGTCGCCGGTGTCGGCTTCTTCACTGACTCTTACGACATCTTTTGCGTTTCCATGCTCACCATCATGCTTGGCATCGTCTACTACCCCGGCAAGGGCAAGCTCCCTACCAGCTCCGATAACGCTATTAAGCTGTCTACTTCTGCTGGTACCGTCATTGGCCAGCTCGGCTTTGGTATGCTGGCTGATATTGTCGGCCGAAAGCGCATGTACGGTCTGGAGCTCATTGTTATCATCTTTGCGACCCTGGCCCAGGCCTTGACTGCTGGCTCCCCCTCGACCTCTCTTATTGGCCTCATCATCTTCTGGCGTGTGATCATGGGTATTGGAATTGGTGGTGATTATCCTCTTTCTTCAATTATTACTTCCGAGTAAGTTTGTCCTGTGCGAATGGCTTCATGCCTCCGACCCTCAACCTCGTTACTGACACACCACCCAGGTTTGCTACCACCAAGTGGCGTGGTGCCATGATGGCTGCCGTCTTTGCTATGCAGGGTATTGGCCAGCTCTGCGCTGCCCTCGTCATGATGTTCTTGACTCTCGGCTTCAGGTCTTCCCTCGAAGGCGCCCCCGACACCAAGACCTGCACTGGCGATTGCCAAGTCGCTGTCGACAAGATGTGGCGCACCCTGGTCGGTTTCGGTGCCGTCCCCGCCTGCATCGCCCTTTACTGTAAGTGCTAAGACCCTTGGCCCTGCTTCTTGGCATGCGTGCTAACATCGTGGGGAACCCAGACCGTCTTACCATCCCTGAGACCCCCCGCTACACCTTTGACATCGCCCGCGACGTCGAAAAGGCCGATGAGGATGTCAAGGCTTACATGACCGGTAAGCGAGAGGGTGAGACTGACGAGGTCGCTCGCGCTCAGGTCCAGCAGGGTGCTCGTACCAACCTGCAGGTGCCCAAGGCCAGCTGGGGAGACTTCTTCCGCCACTACAGCAAGCTCAAGAACGCCGCCCTACTCCTTGGAACTGCTGGTTCATGGTTTTGTCTCGAAGTGGCCTTTTATGGTCTCAGCTTGAATAACGGAACCATTCTCAAGGTCATTGGGTACTCTTCCAAGGATGCCAATAACGTTTACGAGTTCCTGTACAACACTGCTGTCGGAAACATCATCATCGTCCTTGCTGGTGCTGTTCCTGGATACTGGGTCTCTGTGGCGACCATTGATACTATTGGTCGCAAGACTATCCAGCTCGGTGGCTTTATCATCCTTACTATTCTGTTCATCGTGAGTAGTTGTCCCGAAGAGTCATCACCAGATACTAACTTGTCAAAAGGTGATGGGTTTCGCCTACTTCCACATTCCCTCCAACGGTCTGCTCGCCATCTACGTGCTTGCCCAGTTCTTCTTCAACTTTGGTATGTTTATGCTTCCTCCTTTTCGAGTTTCCTTGACTAATAGACCAAGGCCCCAACACCACCACCTTCATCGTTCCCGGCGAGGTTTTCCCTACCCGCTACCGTTCCACCTCCCACGGTATCTCTGCCGCCTCTGGCAAGGTTGGATCTATCATCGGACAGGGTGCCATCTCCATCCTCCGCACCCGCGGTGCTACTGAGGACAACGAGGCTCCCTGGATGGACCACGTCTTGGAGATCTACGCTCTCTTCATGCTTCTCGGCTGCCTCACCACTCTCCTGATTCCCGAGACCGCTCGTAAGACCCTCGAGGAGCTCAGCGGGGAGGACGACTATGCCAACGCCCATGCCCATGAGAGCATCGTCGACAGCGAGTCTCACAACGGCAAGCCCGAGAGGACCAGCGTCTAAGGCAGCTGGACGATCGTTATCAACAGTGGTCACGGGATTCATTGGAAGACTGATCAATTACATTGCATGTCTTGCAACAGGGTTAATTAAAAGCAAGCACCTGTACCTCTATCCAACATAGCTAATAGATTGTATCTCAATCACTGACTTGTGACGTGTGCATCGTGACAGTGGGGGGTTAAAGTGTTAACGCAATAGCAAACTAAGGTATCGTTGTCCCAAGTATTCCAACCCAGTCGTGAACCCGAAACACCAAAGGAAAGTATCACCACAGTGTATCATCATTACTGCATCTTGCCTCCCAACAGGCCACCGACAAAGTTGCCAGCGCCCTTGGCACCCTCAGTTGCCTTGCTAGCAGCACCCTTGCTGCCATCAGCAACAGCACCAGCCGTGGTATTCAAAGCTCCCGAGCCGGGGACGTTCTCGTTGACGTAGCCGCCCTTGTCGTCCTTGCCCTGGCGCTCGGCGCGGTTGACGCCTTCCTTGGAGGCCATGTCGCCGACGGGCTGGAGGATGCCGCCCTGTCCGACCTGGCTCGTTGCGAGGTTGTTGACGTTGTCTTGGAGGGTATCGACTTGCTCGACGCCGGTCACCTTTGTCTTGTCGAGGTTTTCTGTGGATGTTAGCGGGTGTTTGCAGTAGAGAGGGGGAGGAGCGTACGCTTGGTGGCATAGCTAGCCTTGTTATCCTTTGTGAACCACCGAAGATAAAAGTCTTCGACCCAGGGCATCCACTTTTCGTACTGGTCGTTGTAGTTTTTCTTTGCCCACTCCATGATGACGGATTTCAAGTGTTCTGATCTGCTCGTCTTGGTTGAACAAAATTACCGCGCAACAGCGCCGATTTTATATCAAGTCTTTGCATCACTTTCTTCCAAGGTGGGTACGTCATCTAGGACCAACCCGAAACGCATGGGATAGCCCTCATAGGCTGCTGCGCCGTTGATGGTGGTCGAGAGTGATGCCATCTGGGTGTGGCGCGTGCGACTCTCATCCTTGCTAAAACCGGTTCTCGTGGCTGGTCGACGTCATTCTGGGCGACGTGGGGGGTTGGCGGTTTCGCCACAGGCACAGCGGGGAAACTTGCGATGGTTTAGAACTTGATCAGCCGGGACAGATCGATAAACCCGGCCTGTCAAGCAAGTCACGTTGGTTGATGAAACGTTGGTGACGATGATCAGGCACTGAAACGCTATTTTGACTGCTGTCATGGTGTCTATGATCTATCCGATGAATCTACCATACTTGGCCCACTCGTCATCCTGCTTTAGCCTCTCCATGTCCTCGTCCCTCAGCGACAGCGCAGCAGTAATCTCGCCGTCCAATCTTTTGGGCATGAGATACATCAAGCTCTCATATGGCTCAAACCGCGGCCGTCGCACAGACTCGGGCTTGCCCAGCCCAAAGCCAAAGTCGAGCTCGTAGCAATTGATCTTTGCCCACGAGCTGAGCTGGATATCGGTCGTCGGGTCCGTCTTTGCTGCCAGCGAGAAGATGGACTTGTCGGGCGTCTGATGTATAGCTGTTGCGAATGCGCGAGTGCGGAAGCGCAATCGCTCTGGATCTAGTTCTGAGCGCAGACGCGATGCTACCGCGCCGAGCGGCTCGGTTGCGATTTGGTGCACTGTCGCGTTGTGGTAGGTCATGTTCTGGAGGAGGCCTGGATAACCCTTTGGAGCGCCGACTTGGGTTCGCGTGTCGACGGCGCGCGCGAATTTGGCATTGGCGTTGGCGTCCAGACGGGCGAGGCGCACACGGCATACGCGCTGCCAAATGAATGCTGTGAGTGCATCGTCTGTTGAGATGAACTTGGTAGATGCATCCAGCGTGCTCGACGCCTTGGACTTGAGCTCCGTGAGTGAGGTGGGGCTGAAGGAAAAGAATGCCCAGCTGGCGGGTGGTGGTGCGGGCGGTGCTTCAGGCTTAATCTCTGTAGGAGGTTGGAGGATTTGTTCGTCCAGCTCGGGACCGATTTTGTAGTCGTTCAGAAATGGAATGGCGGTCTTGCGTTCCATGGTCATTGCGGATATCTCTTCATCTGTAAAAGGCTCATCGCGGCAGGCTTTTGACAGCAGGCGGATGATCTCGCCTTGGCCCGTCATGTCCATGGCACCATGCTGCCCATTGACGGTCAATATGAGACCGCCCTCGATAAAGTTGAGTTGAAAGAGCAACACAGGCTCCGGATCATCAGGCGAATAATCAGGTCCAAGAGGAAGCGTCTTTCTCGGCGCAATGACATTCTCGTCAAACATGCTCATAGGAAACTCGGCCTTCCTGAGCCCCTCCATGGTAGGCGCTGAATCATCATCTCGAAGATCCTTAATGATGAGCGGCGGCGTCCTGTCCAGCGGAATAATCTTAAAGACACCCGTATTTCCCTCACTGGCACCTTCACCCTTGACCTGGCCCGCTACCCAGGGAAACTTCTGGGATAGGGTCTCGAGGCCATGCTGTAGGGTGGCGATGACGCGGGGGTGCGTGGAGGGGTCGTCGGTTGGGAAGCAGAGGCTGATTTGGGTGTAGATCCTCAGCATGGGCAATTGGCCCAGCACGTCGAGCTCGAGGTCTAGGGCTTGTGTGTTTAGAGAGTCCATGTTTGAAGTGATGCTTGATCTTGTTGTTTCCTCAATCGTCTTCAATCAACGAGTATTTGTAGATCCAAGGGAGGATCGTCTCGCCCGATACGCTAGTCCCGATCTGGAGTCGTCAGAATGAGTCGATCTCGACAAAGGCCTTTTTGGGTTTGGCCGCGGCGAAGCTCTCCTGACGATCTTCAGTTCCGTCTTAATAATATCGCTCAAGAGTCATGCTTGTTAATTCATGTGTGTTATAGAGTCCCAAGTATTATGTGACTCATCGCGTGTCAATCGGTTCCAACATCTCTTAGCACCGACGCGGCGAACAGTTGGTCTTGTGGTGCAAAGAGCCAGTATCTCTGGATTTGGTATCATTATACTCCGAGTTACACAATTATATCATCAATGACGGCATGAGACTTCTGCAAGCCATTGGCATCGTGAGGTTTACGGTCTCGAAGTCGTTTTAGTAGGCTGGGGCTGTGTTAGTTCTGTAATAACCCTATCATCAAGGACTTACTGTCTTATCTAGAAGCTAACTTATGTTATAGATTAGTTAGTTTTTATTTATTTATTTTTCTTTCGTTGTCTCTTTTAAATGATTTCGCTCTAAACTTCAAATGTTTGGGTCTGGCAACCTTAATCACGTGTGACTCCGCGTTGGGTCGCAATAAGGCGGTCGTGGCGCAGAGGTATTCGCAGGCAGCAAGCACTTCACATGATTTAGGACTTGGATTCTCTCTGCTCACGCAACATCCGAGCTCCGATTCCTCTCTACTCAAACTACAACCTCAGGTACCGTATCTGCCATGTCGGGTACAGCGGATCAGAGTCAGGGCGAGGTTCGCACCTACTATTGCGACTGCCCTGCTGAAGCCCAAGACGAAAACCTCTGCGATACCTGCAACCAATTAAACCTCGACGAGCTTCTGGACTGCAATACTGTGGCGCTCTTGAGAAATCCCAAAACCGTTTTCCGTTTGGGCCATATTGCAGGGTCAAGGTGTGCTTTCTGCCAGTTCCTTCGGGCTTGTCTGCCTCAAGGGACGTTAGACACTGAGGATGTCTTGAACATATTTTCGTTGGAAGTTTATCGGGCATTGCCAATCTTCAGAGCCGAAGGGCTGGGACTGGCCGAAGTACCAGCTCTACAGATTTACGAGCAGATTCCCTACAGCCTTGGGTCACAATTGGCTTTTGGGTCAAGATCAATTTTGCCCGTTCATGAAGCCCCCACGATAGCAGGCAGGCACGTAAAGAACGAAGCAGATGTCAGTATGATTGCGGGATGGCTAGAAATCTGCCACGACCTTCATCCTCAATGCAAGCACGACTCTAGACAACCTATTCGCGATGTTATTCCTGGCTTACAGTTCATTGACTGCCACACCATGAAAGTCGTCCCTGCCACAGCCGCATCAACGGAATATGCGACACTAAGCTATGTTTGGGGCAGCCATTTGAACGTGGCTACATATGCTCCCAATGAAACTATCGACATGATGCCAAAGGTTATTGAAGACACGGCCCTGCTTGTTCGAAAGTTGGGAATTCGGTATCTGTGGGTTGACAGATACTGCATCCCTCAAAATGACACCGCAGCCAAGCATCGTCAGATTCAAAGCATGGGCGACATCTACGGCCAGTCTATGTTGACAGTTATCTCTGCTGCTGGATCAGATCCTTCGCAGGGTCTTCCTGGAGTGACTTCGGTCTCGCGGAAACCTTATCCAGAAATTCGACTTGGTAATCGTTGTTTCATTGGGTTTCTATCTCCTGCCGTTGAGATATCTAGGTCCACTTGGAATACGCGCGGCTGGACCTTTCAGGAAGCAATTCTTTCCAAAAGGCGACTAATTTTCACTGAAAGCAAAGTCCTGTTTGATTGCCTTGGCTTCCATTCCACAGACTGCATATCTGTGCCTCATCGCATTTTGCGTTCTCCAACGGGCGTTTACTACAAGAGGCTTGACTTTGGGAAGGCATTCCCGTCATCACTCGAATTAAGAGACCCGCATACAGTCTTGCGCCTGATCCATAATTACCGGAAACGCGATCTTTCTTTCGATGATGACGCCCTCCATGCCATGGCCGGAATCTTTGCTGCTTTCCGCAAGCTAAAACAGCCCGTGCAATTTGTTTGCGGCCTTCCGATATTTTACAACGAGCTTTTACGAGCGGATACAAGACAATTTGCACTTTTACAGTCTCTTCCATGGGACGGAACCGCATTGAGACGTCGTCCCCAGTTCCCAAGCTGGACCTGGCTGGGATGGAAAAGTGAGGAATCGTCTGGGTTCGCGCCGCAATTTTCATATCTTCACTTCCTTCCGCTTGAAAAAGCCCAATCACATGATAAATTATTCTCGGACATTTCTGCGAAGTTTGAGTATCGTGATGGCACGGTGCTCGACTGGGAGACATCCTACGCGAGTGTTCTAGAGCTCGACAGTCAATCTCATCACCCAACCCGCTTGAGGCTCGCGGGCTGGACGTTCCATGGTAAGGTCTGCTGGAATGGATCCTGGAGATTTGTTGCACCCGTTGCTTGCCTTAAAACAGCACACCGGTATTTTTTTCATCTCTTTCACAAGTCTAACGTTGGGGAGGATGCAAGTTCTTGCGATGTGCTTGCTATTACTTTACCGACTGGAAGACCTTCCGAGATCCATACACTGCTTTTTCGAAAGATCCACGGAGATAACATGTATGAAAGGATTGGACATGTTTGGCGACATTTGAACGATGATGATTCTTGTGAATTTATTATCAGTCCAGATTCCAAGCATGCTGCCTTTGGAGACCTAGAGTTAGAATGGGCAGAGATAGTTATAGTTTAACCCTAGATTAAATTACAAGGTGGTAAATTTTAAATTATAACCTCTGATTAATGTATTGTATCTTATAAAGCTAGGTTGAGATTAAGCTGGGAGGAGATAGACTTTAAATCAAGTTATACATATTTAGTTAAAATTCTTGATTACGGCACGAAGTGCGTGTATTGTGATGTAGTTGTGAAATACATACTGGTCTTTTTGCTGTTGCGAGGCAAGGCGTTAGGTGTGATGCCTTTGATTATGTTAGTTGCTGACTTATCTTCTATCAAGCTACCTTGATCTACCTTCTAGTAGTAAATAAGAGTTGTTAAATACCAGTAAGTAAGGAGGAAAATTACAAGTATTTAGATTTATAGCACAGTATAGATATTATCATCATAGGTTTATATAAACCTAGTGAAATACCTCTGATATATAAATATTCTGTTCCTGATATCTCTATTTTGCATTTTCCTTATTTGATAGATCTATTTACGCCTGTATCATCTTACAGCAATGCTCGATGCACCACGTTGACATTTCCTGTCACCACGGTCTTAACATGTAGATAATCCTCGATACCGTACTTGCTTCCCTCTCTGCCCAAGCCCGAGTGCTTGACTCCTCCGAATCTGCAACCACGGCATCAGTAAACTGAAAGTCATACAAAGAACTTGCGGGATGATAGACTTACGGAGCAGCTGCGTCAGACATGACACCGGTGTTTACTGCAACCATGCCGAATTGCAATTGCTCGGATACACGCGCGACTCGGTTGACATCTTGTGTAAAGATGTATGATGCTAGGCCGACCTCGACCTTGTTGGCAATATCGATGACTTGCTCTTCGCCGTCGAAGCTGAAGATGGGGGCCAGAGGGCCAAAGATTTCTTCTTGGACTGGGCGCATGTCGGTCGATACGTTGGTGAGGATGGTGGGCTCGAAGAAGTTGGGTCCTATGGGCAAGCCATGCATTAGCTCTGATTTTGAAACGAGGAGCCTGATACTTGAAATCTGATATTTGATAGATACTTACCGAGGTCTGTTCGCTTCTTGCCTCCAGCTTCGATCTTGGCACCGGCCTTTAAGGCATCCTGCACGAGAGCATTTACTCTCTCAGCCGCAGCGGCGGTGACGAGCGGACCGTGAGTTGTCTTGCTGTCGAAGCCAGATCCGACCTGGAAGGCAGCAACAGCAATCTTGAGCTTGCGAATGAATTCGTCATAAATGCCCTTCTGGACAAAGATTCTGTTGGAGCAGACACAAGTTTGACCCGATACTTTGAACTTGCTCGCAACAGCCGCCGACACCGCAATATCCAATTCGGCGTCGTCAAAGACGATAAAAGGAGCGTTGCCACCAAGCTCGAGACTGAGCTTCTTTAGCGTATCGCCGGACTGGGTCATAAGGATCTTTCCGACTCGGGTTGATCCTGTAAAGGAGATCTTGCGGACGGTATCGTTGGTACAAAGGGCTTTTCCGATAGATGGTGTGTTGTCCAAGGCGTTGATGCTGTTGATGACGCCCTTGGGGATACCGGCTCTTTCTCCGAGGACGTATAGTGCGTTCGCGGTGAAGGGCGTCTCGCCGGCTGTCTTGACTACGGCTGTGCAGCCGGCGGCGAGGGCAGGGCCGAGCTTTCGGGTAATCATGGCGGCGGGGAAGTTCCATCTGCAGTCATTGTCAGCTGCAACTCATCTTATGATACTACAGAACTATGAGTCGCTCTGGTGAGCAAACATACGGTGTGATAAGGCCGACAACTCCAACAGGCTCCTTGAGGACAGATACTCGGAAACCAGGTGTGCTGTGAGGGATGATGTCACCGTAGACACGAGGAGCTTCCTCAGCAAACCACTCGAGGAAGCTGGCGGCAAAGAGAACTTCGCCATGGGCATCAGGGCCAGCCTTGCCGTTCTCCCAAGTGATCAGAGTAGCGAGATCATCTTTGTTCTCAATCACGAGCTCGTACCATCGGCGCAGGATTCTTGAACGGTTGCGACCTGTGAGAGAGCGCCAGGCGGGAAGGGCGGCGGCGGCGACTTGGACAGCCTTGTCGACGTCTTCAGGTACGGACTCTGGGCATGATCCGATAAGAGCACCGGTGGCGGGGTCTGTCGACACGCACGATGATCAGTAAAAGGTTGCAATGACTCGAAAAAGTCAATTGAGGACTTGAGATCATACCGTGAACATCGAATCTCTTTCCAGATACCGACTCAATCCATTGACCGTCGACGTAGTTCTTGCCCACGAAGAGCGACTGGTCTTTGAGCTTGGGAACCGCGGGAGCCATTGTGAACAAAGTGTGAACAAGATCTGGCCGTGAATAATGGTACGAAACAGCTATAGAGCCTGGGTGAACATGGTTGTTAAACGAGCTCCATCTCATTAAGAAGCCAGAGCTCAAGCTTGTGAGAAGCCGGGGTCCGGGGTAACTTGGCCGAAGCGCAGGCGGCAAGCAGCTCCGAGCGCCGGAGGTTTGCTTTGGGCAATTGATAGCGGACCCGCCCGTGGATATTTCCCCCATCCGTAAAAGTGACAGAATGCGGAGGATTGGCGAATTCTCCTCATGTGATGTGACGGACTGTGGAGACGACGTGGGTAGTTGGGAAGGACATGGCGAGCGAGCGACTCTTCCCCCACGTTTCCGTGCAGATGGATCGTGAGGGGAAGAAAACCCATGGCTCGTGCTGGAGCCGAGTCAAGCTTGCATCCGGGACGTTTACCGGTGACAACAGTCTGTGAAGACGGATCGTCTTGAGGGCAAGCTTCAGCGAGCCACTGAGAAGCTGTCAATTGAAGAGCTTCGTCCAAGGTCCCGATTGCGGCACCAGGGTGTGCAATTGACCAGTCATATACAAGCTGCGGTTAAGATATCTTGTCTCCCAAGTCAAGTCTTGATCAGCAACCTCAACACTGTCTGTTTGTCTTTACTGCATCTTAATCTTCATCAATTGCTCCATCTTTACCTCACAAACGACAAACAGCACCCATACCGCCACCATGAGCAAGACTGTCCAGACGGTCGATCTGTCCAACACGGCCAGCATCTACCACGGACCCGCGACCATCTCGAGCGGAAAGGTGTTGCACATCTCTGGCCAGCCCGGCAGCACCAAGGACGGCCACGTCCCCGACGACTACGAGTCGCAGATCCACCTTGCCCTCCTCAACGTCCGCAAGCTCATCATCGCCGCCGGCGCGAGCGTCAAGGACATTGCCAAGATCACCGTCTACATCGTCAATTACGATGCCGCGAACCGCAAGCACACGCGCCACATCCAGCGCTTCTTCAACGGCCACAGGCCAGCCATGACGCTTGTGCCTGTTGCCAAGCTGGCTGTTCCTTCGTGGCTTGTTGAGATTGACGCTGTGGTGGCTGTTCCTGAGCCTTCTCTTCCTCCTGCTCTTCCTGCTGCTCAGGAGGCCTATGATGTTGTCATCATTGGTGCTGGTCTTGCAGGTCTTAGTGCTGCTCATGAAGTCCTCAAGGCTGGCTTGACTTGCGTTGTTCTCGAGGCACGGGACCGGGTGGGCGGCAAGACCTGGAGTCAGCCCAATGCAGATGGAAAGGGCGTCATTGACCTTGGTGCTGCTTGGATCAACGACTCCAACCAGAGCAGGGTCTATGCGCTGGCGAAGCGATATGGCGCCGAGGTCATTGAGCAGAACACCCAGGGTAACGCCGTTCTACAAGACTTTGACGGAAAGTGCTCGCCTTTTGCTTATGGAGAGCTTCCCAACGTAAGTGCCTTATCTTCTCCCAGATATCTGGGCGTGTTTACTAACATTTGCGTCTCTAGTTCGATGAAGCCACCAAAAAGAACGTCGCCGAGATTAGAGACCTTTGCGAGGCCGAGTGCCAGGCCCTCGACACATGGCGGCCCAAGGATACATCCATCGACTGCTTGACCTTTGAGGCTTTCCTCCGCTCCAAGGGGGCCAGCGAGGCTGCTCTCGCTACTGCCATGGTCTGGACTCGGGCCATGCTTGGCCTCGACCCCAAGGACATTTCAGCTCTGTACTTCTTGAACTACTGCAAGTCCGGTGGTGGTCTCCTCCAGATGCGCTCCGACCGCAAGCACGGTGGCCAGTACCTACGAATCCGACAAGGAACTCAGATCTTTGCTAAGGGCCTTGCCTCATCTCTTCCCGATAACATCATCCGCCTTCAGAGCCCCGTTCAGACCATTGTGCAAGAAAGTGGGCGCTCCATCAAGGTCCAGGCCCAGGGCGCTGTCTACTCTGGCCGCAAGGTCATCACGACTGTGCCCGGCCCTGTTCTCAAGAACATTTCGTTCTACCCCAAGCTTCCTCCCGTCAAGCAGGCGTGGGCCGAGTCTTTGACTTATGGATACTACACTAAGGCTATGATGGAGTTCAAGACGCCCTTCTGGGTTGAGCGCGGCTTCTGCGGTCTGGCCCAGTCTTTTATTGGCCCTGCTAGTGTTGTTCGTGATAGCTGCAGTCCCAATGACAAGAAGTACGTCCTCACATGCTTCATGTCCGGCGAGCCCGGCAAGGCCTGGGCAGCCCTGTCTACACCTGAGAGGGAGAAGGCTCTGGTTGAGCAGCTCGGCAAGCTCTTTGGTGTCAACGACCTTGGGAGCCAATTCGTGCAGATGACCACCTACGAGTGGGTGAACGACGAGTACGCTGGTTGGGGTTGCCCCTGCACATCTCTCCCTCCTGGTGTTCTCGACACCCTGGGTGGTGATGGTCTCCGCGAGCCTTGCGGAAACTTGCACTTTGCTGGCACGGAGACGGCGGGTGAGTGGAAGGGATACATGGAGGGCGCTATTCGCAGTGGCGAGAGGGCGGCTGGTGAGGTGGTCAAAGACTTGAACGCGGGCGTTGTGGCTCGCCTGTGATTGTTTGTTTGTTGCTGTTGTAGAAAAAAGACATACCATGAAGCTTGTTTGTTAGATGCATACAAAATACACTATTTTGTTTCTATTATCACTCTGTTGCTCGTTTCTACTGTCTGTAGTTATTTTTCTTGGTGGAATTCGGCATGCTTTCATTATGGGTATAGTTACATCTCTTGCCGACTAGTTATTGGGATAACTTCTCTTGACGAAGACAAAGAGGCGAACCATAGGACCAAAGAACATAGTTTTTGCGCTTTAGCAGTAACTCTTGCCGAAGCCGCTGACAAGTCATCACGCAAAAAAATCTCACACATCATAGCATCTCGATAAAGGCATGTTTCCTCTTGCTGTCATGCCCTCTACGTCGGCCAAAATGGCCGAGCCGCTCGTCTTGACTCGAGCATCAAATTTTTTCAGACGCCTGACACAAGCGACAGAGCTTACTGGCGATAGTTGCCTCGTCGTCATACCCGAGCTTCACAAAATTGGGGTAAGATAAGCCACCAGGATATAACTTTCCAGATCCAGATGCAGAAGCTATTTTGGTCCCCGCCAGATAAGCTAGTTGTGCCCTGTCCGGTCGTCGGCGGTGGATTGCTAATCATGATAAGAAACCCACCTTAGCTGTCAACTGCCTCTTTGGATCAACTCGAGATCTCATGCGGGGAATCCTGGCCAATCGATCCGAGAGCCGAGTCAGCCCAAGATCTGGCAAGCATCTGGGAGCGACGAGATCTGGCACTTGAAGCGTCATGGAGGGTCTAAATGCCGGACCGATGAACCTCCAACAACCGGGCCCGAAAGCTTTCCCCGCATCTCGTGCATCTCATGGCGGCTTTTCTGAGAAGCTATATTGGGAGCTTGGGTCGTCTGCCTTTGCATTCTCGCTTCACATCAGTCTCAAACACACAACGTCGTTTTTTTCATCATCCGTATTCCGTCATGGCTAAGAGCAGGGTTTTGGTCGTCGGCACAGGTGGCATTGGCACCGTGTCGGCTTATGCCTTGGAGAGCGGTGGTAAAGCCGAAGTTACTGCTGTGATGCGGTCCAACTACGATGCTGCTGTGCAGAATGGCATTGATATCGATTCGGTGCAGTATGGCCAGATCAAGGCCTGGAGGCCGACGGCTAGTATGTATACAATTCCAGCATGTGAATCTTTAACTAACCATGTAGTCACCAAAACCGTCCCCGACGTGTCCAAGGGCGACATCGCTCCCTTTGACTACATCCTCGTCACGACAAAGAACATCGCCGATGTCCCTCCCACAGTGGCAGACATCATTGCACCGGCCGTGACACCCGGAAAGACAGCCATTGTCCTCTCCCAGAACGGCATCAACATTGAGAAGCCTCTCATTCCCCGATTCCCTACCAACCCTCTCATCAGTAGCGTCGCTTACACGGGCGCGACTGAAACCGCACTTGCAAAGATCTACAACGACGACCCCGATTGTCAAAAGATTGGTGCCTTTGTCAGTCCTCAGGTGCCTACTGAAGTCGCCAACGAGGCTGCGAAGCGCTACGTCTCCATCTACAACCCCGAGGGCAAGCTCGATGTCATCTACGAGCCTGATGTTCCCAAGGTCCGATGGCGCAAGATTGCCTACAATGGCTCCTTCAACCCCGTTGCTTCTATCTTGCGCATGGATACCCCTCGCATGCGTATGAGTCAACACATCATCGACGACGTGATTCTACCCATCGTCGCTGAAATCCGTGCTATCGCGCAAGCAAACGGCGTGACACTCCAGGCCGATCTGATTGACGCCATCATGCACCAAGATCCCAACGACACAGCCTTCAAGCCTAGCATGTGTCAAGATTTCGAGAAGGGTAACCTCATGGAGATTGAGAACCTTGTGGGAGAGCCGCTGCGCGAAGCAGAGAAGCTGGGTATTCCCGCACCGAATCTGCGCATGGTGTATGGCATCATGAAGGGATTGCAGCTCAAGGTCAAGGAGGAGAAGGGCCTTTGGCAGCCCAAGTTTGAGCCTGGTAACCCTTACGTATAGATGGTTAGACTCAATAGATAAAAAAGATTTGCATTTCATGAACTGTGTGCTCGCTGGTCCATTTGCTATGTGAAGCTGTACTCCGTGCTTTGATGACAAAACATGGCAACATTTTTCTCAAGAACTTGTGCTTCCTTGACGCTTGCTGGAAGTCAACGAGAATGAGTGTCGTCAGCATCTTGTGTGTGTGTGCGAGCTAAGAGGAAACCGACACTGGTTTGTAGATTATTCTGCATGTCCATGCTTCGAAGGACTACCGATTGTGGGTATGATAAACATGCGGTTCCAAGAGATATCACGTCACAGCGGGACAAAAGGTTTAATGATGCAAAACAGGGCTCTCTTCAATTTTGTATACAGTCTATCTAGTATGCCGCTTCAACATCAAAATCTGTCCATTAAAAAGGGCCTTAGAGCTTTGAAAGACGTCCATCGGGCTGAAGAAGGGCAATGTAGTCCTTTGTGATCTCGTTGACGTTTTTGCAGCTTGCATGGGTGTTAGTGAAAATCCCAAGCGTGAGAGTAGATTAGACTTACCCAGACAAGGCCATGCACGTCTTGAACTCGTCGTACAGCAGGTTGAGAGCCAGCTCAACGCCCTTCTGGCCGTCGTACTAGGATACGTCGTCAGCATCAACTGTAATTAATGAAGGGTCAGAGGTGGAGAACGTACAGCCAGACCCCAGATGGCAGGTCGACCAGCAAAGCAAAAGTCAGCACCGAGGGCCAGCGCCTTGAAAATGTCGGTGCCGCGACGGATACCGCCGTCTACAGCGACTTGGATGTGGCCCTTGGCGATGGGGATGATGTCGCGGAGGACGTCCAAGGTAGCAGGCACACCGTCGAGCTGGCGGCCGCCGTGGTTGGAGATAACGATGCCGTCCAGGCCGTGCTTGATGGCCAGCTCGGCATCCTCGGCAGTATAGACTTGCGGCTGTTAGTCCCCTGTTATGAGAAGGAGAGAAGGATAGAGGAGAGCTACTTACTGCCCTTGCCCCAGATTTCCATCTTGGTGTGTTCTCGGAAAAAGGGGAGGAACTGAGGCCATTCGAGAGCGCAGTCTGGCTTGTTAGCAAGGCTGATGATGTTTTAGCGTGACAATGAAGCTCACCATAAGCCATAGAATCACCAGCATCCTCCAGGTTGGACACGTCAACTCCGGGGTAGAGGTTAGGATACTCCATGCCCTTTGGAACGCCAAACTTGTTACGGTACTCGTTCAGTCTTCGGCCTAGGTAAGGGGCATCGAGTGTGACCATCAGTGCCTTGTAGCCGGCCTCTGTTTGGATGATTAGAGGTGGTGTAGCAATTGGACGAGGAGTGGAGGTGCCTACTCTCAGCCCGCTTGATCGTCTGGATCATAGCGTCCTTGTTCCGGAGCAAGCTCATTTGCATCACATAAGGATTGCCCTTGCCATGGGAAATGACCTTTTCCAGCTCAATGGTCGAGTAACAGCTCAGACCCATGGCGATACCTGCAGCAGCGGCGGCCTTTGATGTTCCCTCTTCGCCGTCGTGATGGGCCAGCTGCTGCATGGCTGTGGGCGAGAAGCCAAAGGGGAACTTGACCTTTGTGCCAAAGATGGTGGTTGTGGTGTCGATCTGGGAGATGTCTCGGAGGACTCGGGGGCGAATTCTGTAGCGGTCGTAGGCCAGTTCGTTTTCCCGGAGTCTGCCAGATGTTAAAGATGATCATTCCTTGGGTGGCGAGAGACATACGTGATTAGGTCCATGGCACCCTCATTGTAGTACTCTACAAGCTGTCAGTAAAGCAATTGGGCTGTAAATGGTAGGTGGTCTACCTCTGGTTGACTTTCCCAACCTGGCTGAGCCAAGTCGCTCCAGGTCCTTGAGAGAATGGACCTGATCATCGTAACTCTTGCCGCGGTTCGCCATTGCGTAGGTTCTGAAAAAAGATTATTCTAGAAGCCGGGAATAGAAAGAAAGTTGAAGCTAGAGAACAAGAGATAAGAGCAACAGAACAATTATAGAAGACTGTAGCCCCGATAGCACAATCAGCTCGAGATGGCCTCTGTGGAGTTGATTTTCAATCGGTCCCGTGTCAGTCGCGCCAAGGGACCCTCGGGATGAACCCCCACACGATCTATCAGATAGCTCTATCAACCGTCGCTTGTACTTACCAGAGTCCCAAGTGGGTTCCCGTGCTAAACAGGCAAGCTTTATCGGTAGCGCTGGATCGAGGACCCATGGGAAAACTTTCCGTAACAGTTGGACGCGAGATAAGGGCTGTTTGGACGAGACTAGAATATTTCCCCCCGCAGTCTAGAGCCTCCCTTCCACGCAGCGATCGCACGGACTTGCCTACCGATGAACCCCAGATTGCCTCGTGACGCTGAGTGCCATCTCGTGGACATGCAGGTTGGCGGTGACGGGGACAGGGGTGGCGAACCTGCATCTCGGCTACTGCTCCGAGGGATTGTGCCCATGGGGGTGCCTTGCCACCTTGTTACGGCACTGGCGAGTCATGGATTGAGGTTCTAGAAGGTTGCATTGGTGCTGGTACGAGGTGCTCTAGCACATGGAGGCTGAACTTTCATGGCATAAGGCCAACGCAAGGTCCATGGCAAAAATAGCAGACAATATTATTAGAGACATCATGGAATTGGTCAATTCTTTTGTATTCATGGATATATAGATAACTCGTAAAAGACTGTGGTGTTCTATGCACCAAAACTAAAAAAGACACAACTAATGATGCTTGCTTATTCCTCTCCCTTGCTCAGCTCGCCCCCAGACTTCCAGATCTCGTACTCAAAGTCGGGCTGGAATTCCGTGTATAGTGTCTCCTACAGATAGTCAGTCAGCAAGTACTCCTACTTCAACTTGAAGCGATGACTTACAGGGTCGGCGTTCACTCGGGCGGTAAACTCGGCCTCCTTGTCGCCGATAATGTTCTTTGGCAGTCCTGCGCTCTCAACCATGAGTTGAACCTCGCACGTGCGCTCAAGACAAGTAAACAAGTAAGCAGCCTCGTCGACGGTGCCGCCTGTCGTCAAAAGACCGTGGTTCTGGAGGAAGATGACACGGCCCTTGTCACCGAGCGCCTTGACAATGTTCTGTCCCTCTTGAGGGCCGAGGACGACACCGCCAAAGGCCTGATACACAGCTTGGGTGCCATAGAAGTTGCACGAGTCCTGGTTGATGATATCTAGGGGCCGGCCAAAGGTCGACCAGGCCTTGCCGGCGGGCGAGTGCATGTGGCAGGCTGCGTGGACGTCGGGACGGGCGCGGTGGATGGCGCTGTGGATGACGAAGCCAGCGGCGTTGATGGCGACCTTGTTACCGCCGATGACTTGGCCATCCTCGTTGATCTGCACCATGTCGCTGGCCTTGAGCATGCCAAAGTGCTTGCCCATGCTGGGTGACACGTCAGTAGATGCCCCTTGCACGTGAGTAGCGGTCAGGGACTTACGGGTTGATCCAAAAAGTGTCAGGGTCAACGGGATCACGAACACTAATGTGCCCGCTGGTACCCTCGGTGAAGCCCTTTCGGGCAAAGACCCTAAAGGCACCGGCCATGTGCTCGAGCTGCCATTGTCGCTTCTTGTAGGGATCCGTGATGTTGGGGATTCCGGGGAACTCGTAACCTCCGGTGGCCACGGCTGCGGCGCCGTCCTTGAGGTGAGCGTCGCTCTGGACGGTGTTTAGGCTGGGCTGGGCGACAGCCTCGACCTTGCGCTCGATGGTCTGGGTGGTTGTGGTGGACATGATGGATAAGATAAGAATAGCTTTCGATAGATAATCGAGTGGAAAATGAGTGTGAAGTGTTGTTGGCTGTCTGGATTCTCGAGGCTTATCAGATGGTCGAGATGTACGTTATCAATGTTTTGGTGGTTTTGCCACAGATCGAGATAATCTGCACATGCTGAAACTGTCGCCGCAAAAGCACACCTATTCCCTCGGAATCATTCCCGGCATGCTCTGACGTAAAGTTCTTTGGCTTGCGGCCGTCTCGCTATCTGTTGCCTCATATCTCAACGCAGAAAGCGACAGCGAATGGGAGTGTCTCTCTCTGTGGGTTTCCTCTTCCAGAAGAGGACATGTTGCTGACGCCAACGATCCCTGTCTTCTCCACGCTCGGCATGGCCAACGACAAGCCACCGGTTGCATGACTCGGGCAGGGAATGGCCAGACGGGGCATACAATAGTAGCAACTGTTTGCTTTACAAGTCCCACTCTTGAACCATTTCACTCTCACACGCTCTCAACTTCCCTTCTGCTGTGCCTCGCCCCATGTCGCCCTCAACCCGATCCAGCTACCAATCGCGGAAGCGCACAAAGACTTTTACCGGCTGCTGGACATGTCGCAGACGCAAGATCAAGTGCGACGAGGGCAAGCCGCATTGTCGCCAGTGTCGAGACAAGCGGGTTACCTGCGAGGGCTACGGTGCGAGGCTGCAATGGCTGACGCCTGATACCTGCGGCAAAGCCAATCTTCGCTCCGAGATTCCCTGCGAGGCTGCTGTCTCGCAATCCCTCAGACGTCATATTCCTGCTGGTAGGTTTTACGTACAAAATGTGATGGCTGGACTAACATGTGGCAGCGCCCCCCAGATCGGTCCTGGCCTGGAGCCAAGTGGAGGGCATTCTCCGCTTCATCGACTCGCTCGAGTCGGATCTGGGGTCGTCCAGCGGGGAAAGCGTCTGCGCGTCGGTCCAGAACTTTGGGGTATTCAGCGCGAAGCAGTCTCCAACTCCCGAACCCCCCGGCCCGGTTCCCGATCTGACTGACCTGCAGCCCGGCCCGGTAGCTCGGCAGGACGATGATGGCGACTTGGATATGGGAGGAGAGGCCATCTCGACTTACTTTTTCGACAATTTTGCATCGCCTTCGTACTCGGAGACTGCTGCCGCGTGGGACTTGTGCAATCTCTACGAACATCAGTCGCCTCTCGCCTTGCCAAGTTCAACAACTCATGACGTCTCCACGGTCGGGTCTGGGGAGATCGTACTGAGCCATGGAACCCTTTCGCCAAAGGACGAGAAGCATCATGAGGACTCGGATGAAGCATGGCGTCTCGACTATAATGAACTCCTCCACTGCCTCGAACCCTACGTCGTCCCTGGCCAAGAGCGCTTCTTGATGGACCACTATCGCAACCGAGTCGTCAATATTTTCTGTGTGATTGACAATGCCAAGAGCCCTTGGAAGACAATACACTTGCCCCGAGTCCTCCAATGCGTCGGCGAGTTAAGCTTTGGTGGTTCGACGACAAAGATTCGGAATGCTCTGCGCAACGCTTTGCTTTCCATCAGTGCCTTTTTTCTGTCAAATGATCACAAGACTGCGAGTCGTGAGGAAGAGGCTAAGAGATGGGGGACAATTGCTTCGAGGCATCGATGTGATGCCATTGGACTCTTGAAGCAAGCAGTCGAGACTGACTTATACGGCGAGGAGCGTCCAAAGTACAAAGAGTTCTTGGCTACCATGCTGTCGATGATCACAATAAATGTGAGTATTTACTGGAATTTTTCTATGATGCTTGCTAACACAGGGTTTAATAGGTCATGTCTGGAGACACGGATACCTGCAGCGTGCACCTCGACGGAGCAGAACAACTCATCACCCACATGAGCATACGGAAGCTCAAATTTTCACGAAAAGCCCAGGCTTTGCATCGGATATACCTGTATCTGCGGGTCATCTACGAAAGCACCGCCCCGAGGACGCAGGCGGGCACTGGGTCCCGCTTCTCACCCTCGCTCGGCTCACACAGAGCCATGGGACCTCAGCCTGCCAGCCTCCCCCAACATCTCTTCCTCGAGTCCCAAGAATCGCCCTCATCCATGATGCCAATGGAAACAAACCCGCTACAAGTACAAGATCCTGCAGCGGAGATGGTGGCGTACGAGTGCATCTACGGCATACCACAGAGTCTCCTCCTCTTGCTCAAGGATGCCATCGAGGTTATCGACATGGTGGACCATGAACGTGCCAAGACTGGAAGCATGGATATATCCGAGCCCCTAGCAAGCTTGTGTGATAAGCTGGAGAATGAGATAATGGACTGGCCTCTGGAAGAACGTCTCGAGTGGTGCCAGGAGGCAAACAGTGGGATCAGCGCTACAATCATCCACCACCAAACAAGAGCATTCCACAACGCCCTGATCATCTACTTTTCGCAAAACGTTCGCATGCTCGGATACCGATACCTACGACAATACGTCCAAACAATCCTTGACAGCATAGAAGCCATCGAAAAGATCAAGGCCGAGACCAAGATCCTCGCCGCACCGCTCTTTTGGCCCTCTTTTATCGGCGCTTCAGAGGCATTTGAGGCGTCGCATCAGGAGAGGTTTAAGAAATGGTATAATGATGTTTCGGTGTATGGGATCGAGGCTGTGAGGACTGGGATACAGGTTCTGCATGAACTCTGGAAGCAAGGACCGGCGACGAATCGACGGTTGAGCTCTTGGAGGAGTATTGTGAAGAAAACTGGTGACAGTTTGATGTTGACTTAGATGAATGTAACAATGATAACCACGCCTGTGTTATGGATAGAATTTTGGCGTGTAGAACGATAAAGCCTCTCGAGGAACATCACCAGAGTTCGTTTAGAGGCACACGTCAAAGGTTGTATTAACAAAGTAACTTCGTTATA
Source organism: Fusarium albosuccineum (assembly GCA_012931995.1). Lineage (NCBI taxonomy): Eukaryota > Fungi > Ascomycota > Sordariomycetes > Hypocreales > Nectriaceae > Fusarium > Fusarium albosuccineum. The sequence goes on along the minus strand of JAADYS010000007.1, from coordinate 1,722 downwards.
GTTCTATATTGCGGCTCTTGGGAAGCGATCATTTATACCGCTCGATAATTCTGGGTAGCTCCAATAAGACCGAATTCATCATGCCAACTTGTGGTCACCTCAAGTTGTTTATGCACTCAAGTAGCTGGAGCAGACCTGAAGCTGCGATATCTTGTACCCGCCAGGACACTGCTTTTGAAAGACCCCCGTAGGATCATACTTTGCCGCGGCAGCTTTGATGGCAGCAGTATTCTCGTCTCCAAAAGTGGCAATCGGCTTCTGGTCCTTGTTGGCATAGTTAAGGAACATTCAGTCGACAAAGGTGCCCTTTTCACGCGCAAACTCCTCCACTCCAGCGAGCCACTCCTTGGCCTGAGCATCTCCGTAGTCATTCAGCTCGGCTTCGCTGACATGCATACCGGCTATGAAGATGATGGTGTTCCAAGAATTAATAAAGTTGGCGCTGCGTCAGAGGACCTGTTTCTCCAAATGTCTTTCCTTAGGGAGACTTGCTAGTAACCGTATGGTTGCTCGGACTCTGCCGCCACTTGTGCAAGAGTCGTCTGCTTGGTTGTATCCATGATCGCTGGAATAGCCAGGAGCTTTTTCATAGCGGCAGGTTTCTCCTCGGCCTTGGTGTTGGCCAACATGGCCGTCACCGCAATATCACCCAATGAAGGCTGATAATTCCACAGAACAACGTAGAAGCTATATATGTCATTGGGGATGTTTGCCGTGAACTGAACGAGAGACTCGATCTGCTCCGGGGTAGACGACTTGGACATGACACGCATACCTCCCCAAAGCCGCGTTTCATCAAGCGTCTCAAAGTCGAAGCGGTTGACGATACCAAAATTAGCCGATCCTCCTTTGAGAGTGAGGAATAGATCAGCGTGCTCATCGTTGTTAGCTTCGACTATACGCCCATCTGCGAGGACAATTTGGTAGTCGACAACTTGGTCGCACGCCTAGTCAACACGAGGCATGTAATGGGCCTTCTACGTGTATCCGACCAGCTGATGTTTGAATGCAGACCCTCTATCCTTTACCGATTCTCTATCCTATATGTTCCTTGTTTGCCAAGATGACGCTTCTGCTCTTTGACCTGGATCTGAGTCCGCAGCCGTGGTTCAGATGGTCCGTCTATGGTACCATGTTCTATTTGTGTGGCTCGCAGCTCGGCATCTTCTTTGCTTCGGTGTTCCAATTCAACCCGATCGCCAAAGGCTGGAACCCGACGCTTGCCGGCCAATGCATCAACATGGCATCAGTGTACCAAGCGACAGCAATAACTGGGGTCATCTCAGACGTTTTCGTTATCACCATTCCGATCCCGATGATCATGAACCTCAAGTCCCGGAGCGACAAAAAGCTGGCTTGATGTCGATGCTTATGGTCGGTACTATGTAAGTACTGATGACACTTTGGCTCGTGATAAGAAGCTGTAGCTCAACTTCTTTAGTACTATCGTTACGTCCTGTATTAGGCTGTACTTTGTTGTGGTGCAGCTTCAAGATCTTGATGTCTGCTGGGGCGCTGCCCCTTCTGGCTGCTGGCTGTAAATCACCCTGGTGTCATACAACTTTTGGAACTTTCATAACTGACAATGGTCCATAGTATCATCGAGGGCCAGCTGATACTTATTTGTATTACTGTAGAAACTCGAGAAATTCCGTCTCTTAGCAAAGTAGAGCGGCGCTTATAACCCTACCTACTATGCCCTTAAGGGTTAAGTATAGTAAG